>JACVTC010000073.1:347500-627500 GCA_016946835.1 Neocallimastix lanati (nom. inval.) | reverse complement strand
TTATATAATTAAAATATATAATACGATTGAATTCGCTTAAAATTATATTTGAAAATATGATTCATTTGTATTAATTTTACTAAACAAGAAAATTAACTTTTTTTTAAAAAATTAAAAAAAGAAACCGAAAAAAAAAAGATAAATACTTTATCGAAATTTTTTCTTTTTTTCCTTTTTTTTTTAATTATTGCTAATATTTTATTTTAGTTCAGCTTCTTTTTTCTTTTTCAACAAGTTTTAATTTAAAAAGTTAACAATTATCATATATATATTAATATATATTTTAATTTAATTAATAAAATTTACTACTATATTAAATATATCAAAATAAGATATTTTTTTTATTAATTATTAGAAAAGTATAATTTATTGTATTCTGTAAAAATAAATTTTACAAATTACTACTATATTATATATATCAAAATAAGATAATTTTAATTATTATATAAGTATAATTTATTGTATTCTGTAAAAATAAATTTTACAAAATAAAGTATTTAATATAATTTGTGTAAAAGAATTCTAAATAATAATATAACTTTCAAAGTATTTAAATAATATTACTTAATATTTATTAATACTTTATTTTTATAATGAAAAAAAAAAAATTTTTTTTTTAAATAATTATAATTATTAATAATATTTTTATATACTTTAATAATACATTATATAAAATATTTATTAATTTTATAATTTATATTATTATTTATGTTTATTATATTTATTATATTTATTTAAGATTGTTAATTTCGCTTGGTTAATTTTATAATTGGTTGAATTAGTTATAAATATTTCAATTAACCATAAATTTCAACTTAATAAATATTATAAAAAGAATATTTTTTATTAATTGTTAAACATCTTCAAAAAAAATAGTATTAACCAACTAATATTTTTTTAGACAATGTATCTTCTTAATTTATTTTTAATTTATATTATACTTTTTATTATTTTCTGTTTTCCTTTATTACTTGATTATTTTTTTATTTGATAATATATTTAAATTTATAGTTTTGATTTGAATTTATAAATCTTTCTCACTCAAATTTTGATTTTATTTACTTATATTTTATTATTATTTAAATATGAATTTGTTCATTAATTCAAAACATTATCTTTAAATCAAAGCATAATTGAGTTTAAAATATTATAATTTTACTTTCCTTCTTTTATTTTTTATTTTTTAAATTTATTTATTTTTATTTTTTTTATATACTTTAAAAAATAAAAATATAAAAGTTCTAAAAATTTTTATTATTAATTTTTTATTTTTTATTTTTTATTTTTTATTTTTTATTTTTAATTTTTTATTTTTTATTTTATTTTATTTTTATTTTTATTTTTATTTATTTTTTTTTTTTTTAAATAAAAGTACAATAGTTTTGTAATTATTATATATTATATATTATATATTATTTAAATTAATAGATTATAAATAGCTATAATATATAAATTTTTAAAAAAAATTTTATTTTAATCATTAATATATATATTATTAATATAATATAAAATTATATACTAAATAATATATTATATATATTAAATTTACTAATTAAGTATTATTTCATTGATTATATCATTTTTTTTAATAATTTTAATTATAAATTGAATATTAATTTCCATTTAAAATTCTTTTAATTTAAAAAGAAAAAAAAAAAAAAAAAAGCAATGAAAGAAAATTATGGTTCTTCTTTAAAAGGGAAACGATATTAAAAGTTCATTATTTATGTATAATTTTATTTTAATAAATTAAGATGAAAAGTATACTTATTTTTTTTATTATAAATAAATATAATATATATATGCTTTTTATATGAAAGTTAATCACATATTTATAATCTAAATTTCTTTATTGAAAAAAAAAGAACCCATATATATTCAATTTAAAAGATATATATGTCCCACTTCAGATATTATTTCTTGTTTCTATGGTCGTTATGGTTAAAAAAAAAAAAAATTATGGCATTAATTAAAATATTTTCTAGTAATAATGAAAAAAAAAATTTTTTGTATTATTACAAAATATTTTAATTTATGCCATAATTTTTTTTTTTAACTAAATTTTAAATATATTTTTGAATACAAAATATTTGTACTACATTAAATACAACCTAAAAAAAAAAAAAAATTTAATACTAATTTTGATATTTATAGGAATGTTTATATTAAATATTTATATTAATTATACATTAATTTATTATATAAATTAATAATCTATATATAAGTATTTATTTAAATATATATATGGATATATATTAAATTATATATGATTTAAATAATTATTTAATACTACAAAATTAAAAAATAAATATTTCCTTTTAAAAAGATTATAGATTAAAATTTTCGAATCACTTTAAAAATATTTTGTATAGGAATTGGAAAAGTATTTCCATGTACTTTAATTCATTTTCATATAAAAACATTTATTAAATTATTATTTATAATTAAATATAACTTCATTATTTAGCCTAAAAATGTAATATACAATAGATAATGAAAGAGATAAAATTCATTTCTATAAATGTTGTCAATATTATAAGTTAGTTAATATATTATTTCATTATTTTTATTAATTATAGTTAATAATATTTTTATTAAATATTATTAAATGTACTTCTATACCACTTAAAATTTGTTTAAAATAATTGAATAAGAACGATTAGCATTTAAAAATCAAAAATTAATTATATAATAAATAATAAAAAATATATATATTAAGCATAATTATTAAGTGTTGAAATAATACTTTATAATTATGTACATTTAAAGCATGGTTTTATATCACTTTTTAAGTATAATAATTAATAAATTTGTTGTTCAAAATTTCTAATAATAAATATTATAATATTTTTTTATATATTTAACTTACATATAAGTTAAATACGTTATTATATAAAAATATATATGTTATTATATAAAAATATGTTGGTATGGTATGTATAATATATTTTATTTTTATTTAATTAGGAAGTTGAATTTTTTTAATTATTAAGCTTTTATCAACTTTTGTTTTTTTTTAATTATTAAGCTTTTATCAACTTTTGTTTAATTGTATATTTTTAATATATTGTAATATACTTTTGAACAAAAAAAATAGTGATGAATTTTTGTGTAACAGTAGAATAATTAAAAGAAAAAATGATCATATAAAAGTCATCAGTAAAAAATTTTTTTTTTATTAATTAAATAATAAATATTATTATTTATAAATATTTATAAAAGTATAAAATTCTATTTATTAGTGTATTTTAGTGTATTTTATGACCTTAAAATATGCTTATGCTTATTTATCCAATTAAAATAAATTAAATATTCTGTTTTGTTTTAATAAATAGAAAATCAGGTAAAAAAAAAATGAGAAAAGAAAAATATATATATATCTTTTAATAATTCCATTATATTAAGTTTAAATAATTCATTTTTTTTTTTTTTTTTTTTTAGAATGGGATTAATGAGAGGATGGGAAGACATATAGGCATCCAGTATCTCACTCAAACGTATCAGACTCTCATTGGATTCTTTACCATATTGTTACAGGCCTCTCTCTAAGCAAGGCTATCATGAAACATCCTATACGTCGCTTTTTACTTTATTCGACGGGTTTTTTTTTTTTTTATTATTATTATTATTATTATTATTATTATTATTATTATTATTATTATTATTATTATTATTATTATTATTATTATTATTATTATTATTATTATTATTATTATTATTATTATTATTATTATTATTATTATTATTATTATTATTATTATTATTATTATTATTATTATTATTATTATTATTATTATTATTATTATTATTATTATTATTATTATTATTATTATTATTATTATTATTATTATTATTATTATTATTATTATTATTATTATTATTATTATTATTATTATTATTATTATTATTATTATTATTATTATTATTATTATTATTATTATTATTATTATTATTATTTAGTGATCTCCTGAACCTTGAAGAGAGATAACCAACTTCATTTATAAGGAAAAATATTTTAGGAGGATGAAAATCGTCCCATATAAATTAGTTTCGGGTCCAGAAACTTTATGTGTGCTAATCCTGAATACTAGTCATCAGGATAAAAACTACAAAGGCTTAATATTCAATAAAATTTTTTTAAAAAAAAATAATAAAAAAATAAAAAAATAAACTAAAAAAGTAAAAATTAAAATTAGAATATCTATATAATTTTATTTATATATATTTATATTTATTTATTTAATATTTTATATGATATATGATCAATCAATAAATTGTTATTTATATGTTATATCATTATTAATTCAAAAGCAAGGAATTTATTAAACTTATTCATAATATAAAAACTATATATGTTTTATTAATAAAATATAAAATAATAATTTTATAGTTAATTTTTATTTTTAATTTATATCTATAACTACTCATTATAATTATTTAACAATAATTATTAATATTATTAATAATTTTTCATTATTCATTATTTATAATGGATTCATTTTTTATTTTTTTATTATTTATTATTTAATCTTTATTATTTATTATCTACTATTTTATTATTTATTTATGATTTATTTTTTAATATTTATTTTAATATTTACTTATTTATTATTTATTATATTATTTATTATTATTTTTATTATTTATTATTTAATCTTTATTATTTATTATCTACTATTTAATTATTTATTTATGGTTTATTTTTTAATATTTATTTTAATATTTAATTATTTATTATTTATTATATTATTTATTATATTATTTATTTATTTATTTATTTTATTTACTATTCATTATTTAATTTGTCATAATGTAAAGTAAAAAACAAAAATATTTAATAATTAAAGTTATTTGATTAATTTGATTTAAAATAATTTCTTTTTATTAAATAATGAAATATCTATAAAATATTATTATTAAGGTAATTTTACAAAGAACATAAAAGAGAGATTTTTACATCTTTCTTTTACGGTCCAAGTTTAGTCCTTTGGTGATTTCTAATTTTTACCAAATCACCAATTTTTAAATTTTCTTTATTTTCCATACTTTGTTGAGCCTGTCTTCTGCTTTACCAATAGTTTTATGGTTCCAAGCATTTTTTTTGCCGCTTGTTTTACCCATTTGGCATGCTCTTCAAATCTTTCCATTAAAATTTCTTCTTTCGATCGATTATTATCTTCTAATACTGAATTTCTTAAATTAATATCGATCGTTAGCAATTCTTTTCTTCCGTACAGTAATTCAAAACTAGAGTAATCAGAAATAGTAGATTTACTTGTCCTAAGTACCCATAAAGCTAGAGGTAGTAAAATATCCCAATTTTTATTGTCGTAAGAGAAATTTCTTAATTGTTTTACATCTAAAATTAAATTTTTCCAATAATAGTTTTCTTTTTATTCTCTCATATGTTTTCTGAATACCTTCATGTCCTACTCTATGCTCTTTAGTTATAATTTTAATTTTTTCATAGGGATCATCAATAATTTTTCGTAATCTTTCACCATCCCTAAAATATAAATTATTATCAATTTTTATAAATCTATTAGTTAAAAATTTATACATAAATTCAGAAATAAATTCTTCATTCTTCTCCTGGATGAGAATGGAGCTATCAATAGGTGAATTATTAACAACGGGAGGAATCAATAGAACTATTAGATTGTTAACAGAAGTGAACAGAATATCGCTATTAAAAAGAGAATTAGAACTAATACAAACATTAGTAATAGAGAAGTCTTTACGAACAACTCTAGACATTGCATCAGCAATCAAATTAGCTTTACCAGGGTGATAAACAATATCAACTTGAAGTTTACTAAATTTATCACACCAACGTTGATGTTTAAGAGTATTAGGCTCACATCTTTTAGTAATAGAGACTAAAGGTTTGTGATCAGTATATAGAATAGTTTTGAAAGGATTACCTAAAATATAATGTTCAAATTGGACTGAACAATAATAAGCAGCGGTGCCTTCAAGTTCAGTAGTAGTATAATTTTTCTCGGATTTTTTTTAAACTTCTACTAACAAAATAAATATTGGGAGTTCAATATTATCATCATAAAGTTGTAAAAGAACACTACCAATACCATAACCACAAGCATCGGAACGAATAATAAAAGGAATATCAAATTTAGGGTAGCAGAGGATAGGGGCACTAATTAAACAATTCTTTAATAATTGAAAGCTATTGTTTTGAGAATCAGTCCAAACAAATAGAGTATTCTTCCTTAACAAAGAACAAAGAGGAGTAGATTTAGCAGAGTAATTGTCAATGAAATTTCTATAATAAACAGTCATGCCCAGAAAAGAACGAAGTTCAGACACATTAGTAGGAGGTGCCATATTCATAATGGATAGAGTTTTCTTATCTAGAGGAAGTAAACCATCAGTAGTAACTTTATGACCTAAAGCTTCAATTTCTGTTTGACAGAAATTGACATTTTTCTATGTTTAATTTCAAATTATATTTTCTTAATACATTAAAAACTTTGGAAAGATGAATTAGATGATTTTAAAACTATATCTATGTATATTTAAACGTAATCATTAATTAAATCAAAGAAGATTCAATTCATTTCACGCTGAAAGGTAGCAGTGGCGTTAGTTAAAAAAAAAGGCATACCTTTAAAATATTAATTACCAAATTTCGTTGTAAAAGAAGTCTTTTCAATATCTTCAGCCCACATAAGAATTTGATGGTAACCACTAAATAAATCAATAGATGTAATGATTTCTAATAGAAACAAATTACGAATAACAAAATGACACTTTAATTATAAATAACACGAAATAAAAATTCTCTTTTTTTTAAAAAAAAATAAACCTTATTAATTAAAAAAATAAATCTCTTTGTAAAGAGTTTAGAAGAAACAGATTACAAATAACAAAATACACAAAATAGTTTAAAACACGTAATAAAAAATTCCTTTTTTAATAAATAATCTTTTATTAATTTTAAAAATAAATCTCTTATTGTTATTAACTATTTGATAGTCAATAACTAATACCTCGATTTAAATAATGAATTTTACATGTATTTATATTTTTTCATGATTACAATTTAATATATTAAACCTATTAATATACATATATTACTATTTATTTATAAACAAATATTTTATTAATAATTTTTTTAAATAATAATTAACTAAAACTAAACAATAATTAATTCAATAAACTTTCAACTAATTTACAATTATAATTAAATTCAATAAAAACTCATTTATTAGATATTTATTATATAAATATTATTAATACTAATGTTTATATATTTACAATTCAAAACTATTTTTATAAACTATTTAAACTAATTTTAACTATTTAAAACTATTCCGAAATTAATTTTAAAGTATTTTAAGCTAACTAAACTAAGTTAAATAGAATAACTATTTTAAATAAACTAAACTAAATTAACTAACTTAAATAAATTATTTAAATTAAATTTATTATCCAAAATTATTTAAATAATAATTTTTCCTTTTGAAATATTTACATAAATTTATAATTTATTTTCATATATGTAAATTATAAATTTATGTAATTTTATTACATTAATTAATTATATAATAATTAATTATTAAAGATTTTATTAAATCTTTACAATAAAAGAAAATATTTTTGCATCTTTCAAAGCATCAAAAATTTCACGAATTTTTGGGGGTGCATAGGCATCTTTAATAGTAATATCATTCAACTTCCTAAAATCAACACAAAGACGCCATTTACCATTTTTCTTTAAAACTAGGACAACAGGAGAAGCCCATAGAGAATGAGAAGGTTTAATTAACTTTTTCTTCAATAATTTACGAAGTTCTTCTTTTAAAGCATTAGATTGAACCTGAGAAATTTTATACGCCTTTTTTTAAATGGAGTAGTGTTTTCTTCTAATATAATATGATGAGGAAATAATTTAGAAGGTTCCAAATCATCATAAGAAATAGCAATAATATCATCAAATTTTTTTTAATAATTTACAAAATTTTTTATAATCTTTTTTTATTTTTAAATTTTATTTGATTAATAATAGAATTAATTACATCATATTTTTCCATAGCACTAATATTAGAATTAGATTCATTAGTATTAACAAAAAAAGTAACCTCAACAGTATCAATTTTTGGTTCAGGAGAAGCTCATAATAAAGATTGAGAACGGAAAGTATTTATGTATTTATATCTTCTATATTACTAATAGATACTAATTTATCATCCATATTCATATAAGCAAGAACTTAATGAATTGTGTCAATAAGAATCCTGTTATCAGATTGTGTTTTAAGAGAAATAATCGCATCATAAAAAGGATCGTCCATATCGAAAATTTTAAAATCAGTAATAAATTTAACAGAACCCAATTTAACAGCTAAGCGAACAATATCATAAGCACGACTTATATCATTAACCATCGCTTGCCAAATAGTACTTTTATCGTAGCCAATAATTTGATAATTTTTAACAAATTTATTTAAAAATTTACGTGATATTAAATTCGCATTACTACACGTGTCTATGAAAATGGAAGCAGGATAGTTATTAATTGTAAAGATTTAATAAATCTTTAATACATTAAATAGTTTAAATTTTCGTACAATTAATTTATTTAATGTATATGAAATTTTAATTTATTTAATGTATATGAATTATTTTATTAATATAAAATTTATTGAAATAAAATTTAATTATTTTTTTAAATTGAAAATATTTTTTAAATAGTTTAGTTAAACAAGTTTAGTTTTAAATAGTTAAATATTAATTTAGGAATAATCTTAAATAGTTAATATTTATAAAAATAGTTTTTCAATATTAAATATATAATTAAAATTATTATAAGTATTAAAATAATAAATAAAATAAAGAGTTTAAAAAATTAATTTTAGTTTTAGTAAATTAATAAATAATAAAAATTATTAATTAAAAAATCTTTTGTTTATAAATAAATAGCTTTATATATATTATTAAATAGCATCATATATTAATAATGTAATAAGAAAAAATATAAATACATGTAATTTTTCTCAGTTAAATCGATGTATTAGTTATTAACTATTTTACAGTTAATAACATAAAAGAAATTTATAATTAATAAAAAGAATTTAATAATAAAAGAATTTACTTATTTGTTTAAATTGTAAAGTGTTTTTTATTGTTATAATCTGTTTTAATTGACGGATTCATTACAATAACTAATACCAATTAAGATTTAAGCAAAACACGTTATAACAATTAAAAAAAACTACTATTGCGTTTGGATTCTACTATTACGTTTGGATTCTACTATTGCGTTTGGATTCTACTGTGTTTAGTTTCTACTGTGTTTGGTTTCTACTGTGTTTGGTTCCTACTGTGTTTGATTCATACCGTGTTTATCATTACTATGTTGTCTTTTGCGCTTTATCTTCAAGGCGTTTTATTTCTACTGTGGCTCTTTAATAACATATTAGTTAATATTATTATATTATATTATATTTGTTTCATTTACTCGTTGCACACCATTACAATTGGATATCGTGCTGACGACTTTATAAATAATAATATAATATTAATATAATAATAATTAATTACTAGAACGAAAATAATTAAGAAAAAATAAAATAAATTATATAAGTAAATACCTTAATAAATAAGCAGGTCAGAAAATCAATAAAATATTAGTTGAAATTTAAGTATACAAATAAATTAATCAAGTTGGAAGAATTGGATCTCATATTTCAAAATTTAAATCTTGAGGATCAAATGGAACAACAACTTAATCCAGCTCCTCAACTGAAGATTATCAACGACCCTCCCTTATTCTCGCGAACTTCGAAAGACCTCGATGGATTTTTGACAAGGATAGAGTTAGCTATCGAGGAAAATCCACGAAGGTTTCCCGATGATAGAAGGAAAATCATGTTCGTTATCTCATATTTTACTGGAAGAGCACTTAACTGGGCTTTTTGATTGCAGAGGAATAATAACGAAGTTCTTAGAAACTATGAGAACTTCATTAATGAACTAAGAAGAAATTTTGGCGACCCTGACGTTGATGCTGCTGTCGCTAATGAGAAACTTAACAATATTCGTCAGTTCAAGTATGGCCACGTTATGGAATACATCACTTCATTCCAGAAGACAAGCCAATACTCGAACTTTAATGAGTCCGCAAAAATCTTTATGTATATTAAAGGACTCCATCCCAAGATGAGAGAACGCTTTGCTCTCGTAAATCCAAATCCCAACAACTTAGAGCAGCTATTTAGAGAATCTGTGAATATAGAAAGCCTTACCAAGAGAAATGATATCCAAGAATATTACTTAACTCATCAAGACCATAGAAATTATAATCAAGACGATCCAATGGATGTGGATCTTTATCGCATTAAAAAAGGTCAAAAAGTCACAAGATATTTCCCATCACACAACAAGAACTACATTGAAAACGAATCAAATATTGAAGAAAGAAGAAAGAAGAGACTATCTTTTAAATGTGGTGAAGCTGGACACATGCAATTTAATTGTCCAAATAGAATAAAACCAAAAAACTTCAAAATGATTAATAAAGTTCCAAATGAAGATCCCTCTTCTTCTGCCACTTCTATATCTACCTCTTCTTCTGTTAGGAGAATTAAGAAAGTTGAAAAGCATGATAATATCTACAAAGTTTTGGATATTGTTGAAAATGAGAATATAAATTTTAAAGGAAAGACTAACATACTTGATTTTTATATTAAAACAAATGAATCCGATGAGGTTAAAGCAAAGGTTCTCATTGATTCCGGCTCTGATATTAACTGTATACTACTGTGAAGAAAATCACTGAGAAATGTATTCTTCGTTTTAAGAATCATTATGAAATAATTCAATTACACTCTCTTCGTATCCCTGATGTAGATATCATTTTAGGACTCCCTTGTATTGAAAAACATTGCCCTATTAACTACCATGATTCAAAGAAAATCTCTTTCAGTTAAGGATACTGTGCTCGACACTGTAATGTAGGAAAAAGAAATAGAAAAAATAAAAATAAAAAGAAGTTAAACAAAATTTCTACTAAAGGAAAGGAACCATATGAAGAACTTTCCTTAACTAAGGAAAAAATTAATCCAAAGCGTAAGTATTCCTTTGAATCTGATTCCAATATGGATTCTGATGAAGAAATTACGATTAGAGGTCGTCGTACTCGTATTAAAACTTGTAGTGAAAAAGAACTTAATGATTTAAAAAATTTTTGTATAATTTATTATGATAGTGATGTAAATGATAGTTTTATGTTTGATAATGATGATGAAATTTATGAATTTAGTGATAGTAATAATATTAATTTAGATGAATTAAATAAAATTTGTAAAATTGATGTTTTATGTAATAATGTAACAAAAAATTGTAATCCTAATGATAATTTAAATAAAGATGAAAATAAAAAGTATATTTCAAAAAAGTGTTCTGTAAAAAATTTGTGTTGTATCTGTAATTGTTTAAAAATTAGTAATTTTGAAAATAAATTAAATCAAAAAATTATAGGAATACCTCCTATTTATAAAAATTATGCAGAAGTATTCAATGAAAGAAATTGCGACGTACTCCCTCCACATCGTAAGTATGATTGTGAAATAAGATTAAAGGATAATTCAAATTTATTTTATGGTCCTATTTATCCTTTAACAGAAGTAGAAAGAGATGAATTGAAGAAGTATATCAAAGAAAATTTAGAAAAAGGTTTCATTAGGAAATCGACATCCCCTGCTGGAGCACCTCTATTGTTTGTTTATGTAAAGATGTGATTATCCCAATCACATTTTAAATTAAAAATTTTTCTTGTGTAATTCAAAAATGTAAATTATTCTTTGATTTATAAAATAATAAATAAAGTAAATAAATCAAATGAACTAAATTTTTGAATTATATTCTTTAAGCCACAAGATAAATTTTTAATGTAATAATTTTTATAAAATTTAATTCAGAGAAAATTATTGTTTTAAAATAATTTAAATGAATTAATTAAAGTTTAAAACAAAATAAATTAATAATTTATTTTGTGAAAATTAAGTTTCAAAATTTAATCATGACTCCTTTAACATTGTTTTTAAATCGAAAATAAATAAAGACTTTACTTATAATATTAAAATAATAAATAGATAATAAATATACTTAATTTTAATTATTTAGTATTTAGTTTAATTAATAATTATATTTTTCTAAATTTAGCTATAGTTTATAAATTTATTATTTAATAAAATTCATTAGGATAGTTTTATATTAAAATATATGTAATTTAAATAAAATGATATATTATCAATGTATTTAGGAAAAGTATAAATAGAAGATACTTTTCACATTTTTTCTCGATGTAATTGTTATTGAACAAATAATTATTAATAAATATTAAATTTAATAAAATATATTTTTAATAAAAATTTTTTTTGATAAAATAAAATTTATCGTGTCTTTTGTTATTGTAATCTATTTTAGTGTCTCCTTTTACAGTTAAAAAGAAGGATGGTTCATTGAGATTATGTGTTGACTATAGAAAATTAAATGAGATGACCATCCGTAATACCTATCCTCTTCCTTTAATTAGTGAATTACTAGATAGAGTTAAAGGCGCAAAATTCTTTACTAAGTTAGATTTAAAATCTGCTTATAACTTAGTAAGAATAAAAGAAGGTGATGAGTATAAGACAGCATTTCGTAATCGTTATGGACATTTTGAATATTTGGTTATGCCTTTTGGATTAAAAAATGCTCCTGCAACCTTTCAACATTTTATAAATGATGTTCTTAGTGATTACTTAGATGATTTTGTTATTTCGTATATTGATGATATTTTAATTTATTCAAAAAGTTTAGAAGAACATTATATTCATGTCAAGAAAGTTTTAAAGAAACTATTAGAAAATAATTTATATGTCAAACTCGAAAAATGTGAGTTTGATGTCTCTGAAACTGCTTTTCTTAGTTATATTTTATCGAAAGATGGTTTAAAGGTTGATCCTAATAAAATTAAAGCCATTCTTGATTGGCCTGTTCCAACCACAGTTAAGGAAGTTCAATCTTTTATTGGTTTATGCAATTATTATAGGATTTTTATTAAAGATTTTGCTAAAATCGCCCGTCCTTTGCATAAACTTACAAGAAAAAATGTATCTTTTAACTGGGGTCCTGATCAACAGAAGGCATTTGATAAATTAAAAGAGTTGTTCACTTCTGCTCCTATTTTGAGAAACCCTAATAGTAATAAGTCTTTTGTTGTTGAAACTGATGCTTCTAATTTTGCTGTTGGTACGATTCTTTTTCAAGAATTCGATGGTCAATTATATCTCGTCTAGCTTAACCAAATCAGAAAAGAATTATCCAATTTACGATAAAGAACTGCTCGCAATTAAAGTTGCTCTTGAGGAATGGCGTCACTATTTAGAAGGTGCTCGTCATCCTTTTACAATTTATACCGATCATAAAAATTTGACTTTTATTAGAAAGCCTGAAATGTTCTCGCAACGTCAAATCCATTGGTATGAATTTTTATCTCTTTTCGATTTTAATTTAGTTTATCGTGCTGGTAAGAAGTCTGGAAAACTTGATATCTTATCTAGAAGAAGTGATCATCTTTTTAATTACCCTCAGACTGTTTCGTGTTATTAACTGTAATGCTTCTGATGATTGCTTATGTAATTCAATTTTAAATTCACTTAAAGATGATGAATTGTATAACAAAATTAAAACTTTTCTTTCTAGTAATAATAAAGATACTGCTTGTAAAGATATCTTTATATCTTTAATAAATTTATGTAATACATTATTACATTAATTTATGTATGAAACTTATGTCACGATATCTTGAATAAATTTATGTAATTTACATTAATTTATAAATTAAAACATATTTCAATAAATTTATGTAAACGAAAAAACATACATCAAATTTACGTACATGAATTAAATACTTTAAATAATTACTTCTCCTTAAATTAATAATTGAAATTTAAAATTATAAATTAGAACTTAAATTATTTAAATTTATATTTATTAAATATGAAATTAAATAATTTAGTCACAAGAAATTCGCCATATCTGTTATTATTAAATTTTTTATTTATGTAAATAGTATAGTTTAATATTATTAATAGTTTTTAGTTTAATTTTAAATTAGTTAAAATATTTAAATAGTTATAATAAAAAATAGTTAATTAAAAAATTATACTATAATTAGTTTAAATATTTTATTATTTTATAAAATTAACTATTATTAATATTTAAATTGAATATATGTAAATTAAATTAATTTAATATATTAGAATATAAATAAGAAAAAATATAAATATCGTAAATTTTCTTTAATTGAAAGAATGTAATTGTTATTTTTTATGATTTTATGGTTCATAACATAATAAGAACTATTTAATAAAAGATTTTTCATAAAACAATTATTTTAATAAAAGAATTTATTTTATAATATAGTGTTTTGTATTATTATAATCTGTTTTGACATAAAACTCTTTATAACTGCTCCTATTAGAAATATTGATAAATGTGTAATTGATGATGAAGGATTTCTTCTCTATGATGATTTAATCTATGTTCCGGAAAATATTCGTACAAGAATTCTAGAGATACACCATGATTCGGTAACAGCTGGTCACTTTGGTGTAAATAAAACTTCGGATTTAATTTACAGAAACTTTTGATGGCCAAAGTTACGACATGATGTTAAGAAATTTATTAAGTCTTGTGAAACTTATTGTCGTGCTAAAGTTCCATGGCATAAGCCATATCGTTTGTTATCCCCATTATCCACACCAAATAGAGCTTGGGCTGATATTTCAATGGATTTCATTGTTGAATTGCCAAAATCCAAAGATATGACTACTATTATGGTGGTTTGTTAATCGTTTAACAAAGATGGCTCATTTTATCCCCCTTCGTTGTCTTCCTACTACTTCAATTGCCGCTGATACTTTTATTAATTCTATTTTTAAATTGCATGGTTTTCCTGATTCCATTATTCCTGATAGAGGTACCCAATTCACCTCTGAATTTTGGAATAGATTATGTGACTTACTGTAAAGATTTAATAAAATCTTTAATAATTAATTATTACATAATTAATTAATGTAATAAAATTACATAAATTTATGATTTACGTATATGAAAATTAATTATAAATTTATGTAAACTTTTCATAAAGGAAAAATTATTATTTAAATAATTTTGGATAATAACTTAAATCTAAATAATTTATTTAAGTTAGTTAATTTAGTTTAGTTTATTTAAAATAGTTATTCTATTTAATTTAGTTAATTTAGTTAATTTAGTTTAGTTAGTTTAAAATACTTTAAAATTAATTTCGGAATAGTTTTAAATAGTTAAAATTAGTTTAAATAGTTTATAAAAATAGTTTTAAATTGTAAATATATAAACATTAGTATTAATAATATTTATATAATAAAAATATAATAAATGAGTTGTTATTGAATTTAATTATTATTGTAAATAAGTTGAAAGTTTATTGAATTAATTATTGTTTAGTTTAGTTAATTATTATTTAATAAAATTATTAATAAATATTTTGTTTATAAATAAATAGTAATATATGTAAAATAGATAGAAATAATATATTATAATGTAATAATGAAAAAATATAAATGCATGTAAATTTCTATAATTAAATCGATGTATTAGTTATTAACTATATGATAGTTAATAACAAAAAAGAGATTTAATTTTTTTTAATTAATAAAGATTATTTTATTTAAAAAAAACGAATTTTTATTACGTGTTTTTTTATTTTTGGTGTTAAAATTTGTTATTTGTAATCTGTTTCTGATAGAACTCTTTACACTTACTTTGTATCAAGCATTCGTTTTCAATTTCAAACCATCCGCAGACTGATGGTCAAACAGAGAGGGTGAACGCGATATTGGAACAATATCTTCGTTGTTATATAAATGAACGACAAACAAATTGAGTTGATTTATTACCTTTCGCTGAATTCGCTTATAACAATACTTTACAACAATCAATCAACCAATCCCCATTTTTTGCTAACTATGGATTCAATCCTAGATTTGGTCTAGAAATTCCATCTAATGAAAGACCTCACAGAGCTGATCAAAGAGTTAAAGATATTAATGAAAATATTAAATTTCTGAAAGAAAACTTAGATAAAGCTAAAGAAACTTACAAAAAATATGCGGATCAAAAAAGATTACACTCACCTGATTTCCAGGTTGGTAACAAAGTTTGGTTACTTAAAGGAAGTACTACTAAGAATGTTAAGAAGAAACTTGTTAATCAAATGCTTGGTCCTTTTGAAATTGTTGAGAAAATTAGTTCACTTGCTTATAAACTTAAACTTCCAAGTAATATGCGTTGTCATCCTGTTTTTCACGTATCATTACTTGAACCTTATCATAAAAATGAATTTGAAAACAGAAATAAAAGAAAAAAGAAGAATATTAATTTGACCACTGATACTTTTGATAAAGTTCCAGAAAAGATTGTTGATATAAGAAAATATAGAGGAAAGAATCGTTTTCTTGTATCTTGGAAAGGACTTGATTCTGATGAGGATGCTTGGATTGATGAAGATCAAATTTATGACAAACAATTGATTCAGGAATATTATCGTCGAACCAAAAAGAATAGGTCAAACATAGAAGAAGATACTTTGAGTGATAATGAAAACTACGTTAGACATAGATATCAACCATTTGTAATTGATCTACCAGTAAATAGACTAAATCGTATGTCTCGCCGGAGCTCGACTTAAAGGGCGAGATTGTAAAGATTTAATAAATCTTTAATACATTAAATAGTTTAAATTTTCGTACAATTAATTTATTTAATGTATATGAAATTTTAATTTATTTAATGTATATGAATTATTTTATTAATATAAAATTTATTGAAATAAAATTTAATTATTTTTTTAAATTGAAAATATTTTTTAATTAGCTTAGTTAAACAAGTTTAGTTTTAAATAGTTAAATATTAATTTAGGAATAATCTTAAATAGTTAATATTTATAAAAATAGTTTTTCAATATTAAATATATAATTAAAATTATTATAAGTATTAAAATAATAAATAAAATAAAGAGTTTAAAAAATTAATTTTAGTTTTAGTAAATTAATAAATAATAAAAATTATTAATTAAAAAATCTTTTGTTTATAAATAAATAACTTTATATATATTATTAAATAACATCATATATTAATAATGTAATAAGAAAAAATATAAATACATGTAATTTTTCTCAATTAAATCATTGTGTTAGTTATTAACTATTTGATAGTTAATAACTAATACCTCGATTTAAATAATGAATTTTACATGTATTTGTAATTTTTTATGATTATATTATAATATATTATTTCTATCTAATTTACAT
The DNA here is from genome assembly GCA_016946835.1 of Neocallimastix lanati (nom. inval.). Lineage (NCBI taxonomy): Eukaryota > Fungi > Neocallimastigomycota > Neocallimastigomycetes > Neocallimastigales > Neocallimastigaceae > Neocallimastix > Neocallimastix lanati (nom. inval.). The sequence goes on along the minus strand of JACVTC010000073.1, from coordinate 610,132 downwards.
ATATTACTATTTATTTATAAACAAAATATTTATTAATAATTTTATTAAATAAAAATTAACTAAACTATACAATAATCTATTCAATAAACTTTCAATTTATTTACAATAATAATTAAATTCAATAAAAACTCATTTATTAGATATTTATTATATAAATATTATTAATACTAATGTTTATATATTTACAATTCAAAACTATTTTTATAAACTATTTAAACTAATTTTAACTATTTAAAACTATTCCGAAATTAATTTTAAAGTATTTTAAACTAACTAAACTAAGTTAAATAGAATAACTATTTTAAATAAACTAAACTAAATTAACTAACTTAAATTATTTAAATTAAATTTATTATACAAAATTATTTAAATAATAATTTATCCTTTATGAAAAGTTTACATAAATTTATAATTAATTTTCATATACGTAAATCATAAATTTATGTAATTTTATTACATTAATTAATTATATAATAATTAATTATTAAAGATTTTATTAAATCTTTACATTAATGTACTAAAGATATTTATCATATCTTTACATCATTTTATTAATTTTATTACTTGAATCATTATCATTAATATTATTCTTAATGCTTTTTCTTTGCTGTGCTTTATTATGATCTTCAGCTTTTCCATTTTTATTTTCATTATTATTATCAATTTTAATATTATTGTTAAGGGCTTTTTTACTTATCCTTCTAGTAGATTTAATAATTTGCTTGTTATTTATAATATTATCAGTTGAACTATTATTTTGAATAGGATTACTAATATTATTTATATTATTAAATATTTTATTTTGAGGAGTAGTTTGTGAATTATTATTAGAAGTTTTATCATAATTATTCGTTATATTGCGTAACTTCTTATTAGCGTTTGTTAATATATATTATATTTTTCATCTCTTTTTCTTTTCGCAGCAGCTATAATTTCTTCCAAATTGTTATGATTGTCGTAACAAGATACTACAACGTTGCCGCCATTATATTCATTATTTTTATCATTTTCAAAATAGAATTGTTTATTATTATTTATATTATTATAATAATTATTATAATCATTATTATCATAATTGTTAAAATTATCATTATCATAATCTTCATTATAATTATTATCATAAATATTACTATAATCATTATTGAGACAAACGTTTGCAATATTGTTTTCATCATAATCATTATAGTTGGCATTTTGATTATTGACTGTTAGCCTTCTTCCGTAATCTAGTTTTTTGTATATTGATTATTGTTTTGCTGGTATCTAAGTTGTGGGCAATACATAATAATATGGCCAGGCTCATGGCACCAATAACATACTTTTATATGTAGGTTCTCTAAATCCCTAGTAATATCACCAACACTATTTAAACCATTATTATTTGGAGTATTATTGATATTCCTTGGAACTTTTGTATTATTCATTCTATTTAATGTATTATTATTAATATTTTTATAATTGTTAAAATTACTATTAAAATTATTACTCCTCTGTGATTCATTATTTAAATTCCTATTTTTATTTTGAAGATTTGTATTTAAGAATGAGCTTTAATTAATATTTAATTAATTGAAGTTCTGGATGAGTCTATATCCACTAACAAAAGGATAATTATTAGAAATATTATTATGATTAAATTTTTTAACCTTTTGTATTGGACGACTTCCGAGTTTTATTCTTTCGACCTTTTTGGCAATTTTACAAGCAGCTTCAATAGTTTTGTCTTCTTCATTGGCTATTTTTTCATAAATATCAGTTCAACTACATATAGAATTCTCGTAATCGTAAACTGATAATTTTGCTTTATTCTCTGTAGATAATTGGTAGTAGTAATTCATGTACCTATCGTTAAATTCCAGGACACTTTCATTTGGCATAATCAGTAAAGTTTTTAATTCCCTAAATCTTTCATCTTCGTTTAGATGATACCTTTCCAGGAGGATATCTCTTCACTCTTTTAAATATAAAATCCTATTTGCTTCTACGTATTTATCGCTAACAATTTGGGTGGCTTCTTCTACAGTTCCTGCCAAAATGAACTGAAATCTTTCTTCGTCATTAGTAACCTTTTCCATCTTTAACCAATTTTTCATATGAATGTACCAAGCTTTTACATTCTTATTATTTCTACCTATAATTGGTAGTGGAATTTTTCTTCATTCACGGTTGGAGCTCATCTTCATATATTAAATGTATATATTATATATATATATATATATATATATATATATTTTTTTTTTTTTTTGAGTTATTATTATTATTATTATTATTAATATTATTATTATTAATATTATTATTATTATTATTATTAATATTATTATTATTATTGTTATTATTATTATTATTATTATTATTATTATTATTATTATTATTATTATTATTATTATTGTTATTATTATTGTTAGAATATGTGAAATGTATGAAAAATAAGTTTCAAATGTATTAAAACATATTGTAATATAAATAAAGTATAAGCCACAATGTATTAATATAAAAGCATTTAATTTAGAATAATTAAGTGCTAGTAACTCTTTATCATAAAATATATTAATAAAATTGACATAATTATAAACCATAAATTCATGACTCTTAACAGATTAAGAGTCTCATCTGACTCTTAAAAAGATTCATAGCAAAAGAATATCTTGTCGGAAACAATATTATGTCAGAAAAAAAAAAAATAAAATAATTGAATTTTAAATTATGATAAAGGTTGCTCATTATGTCAATTTTTAAGATGACTAATAAAATTGATCAAAATGATCAAGACAGAAAAATTGAAGAAACGCTTAAAATATAAAAATGTTGATAAAAGAAGTTATTTCAGGATAAGTAAAACTCAAAAAAAATATAAAAATATTTATTTAAAAAAGAAAAAATACGTATAAACGTATATAAAAGAAAATTATATATCTTCATACTAGAGACTCTTAATTGAAATTATAATTTGATATTTTAACAAATAAGCTTTTGGCTATTAGTAATATTATATCTATATATGAAGGAATCTACTATGTGATGGACTATTTCCGCCCATGAATATACAAACCATATTATTTAAAATATAGTTATTTTAACGCGTATATATAAATATAAACTACAATAATGGAGGAGTCTATATGTCAGAGACCTCATATAAAATAATTAATATATAATATCCCAAATATTCAAGGGAAATATAATAGACTGGTAATTCCTAGGGTATATTCTAACAATAATAATATTATTAAACCTAGCGTGAAATAGGTTTAAATAAAAAAAATTATTAAATATAATCATAGTACAAACCTTCGTGATGAAAGGTATAATAAAATAATAAATATAACCATGAGTTATATAAAAATGGATGATGTTTATCCATCTATAAACTATACTTATTTATTACAGAATATTTAAAATTATTAAAATTTTATAATTAATATTTTAATGATGAGAAAATTCAAATATATTAAATCCTTTTTAGAAATTTGGATTTTAGGGGGAAAGTAAGCAAATAAAATACAAATTATAAAAATATAAAAGGAAATAAAAATATTAAAGAAAAGTCACTTAACTGATTCTTTGAGCTAATTATTTGAAAATAATATTTATCTTGAAATGAATAAAATAGTCTAATAACGAAAATTATCAAAAATTAACCTTTAAGAAAGAATTAACTGAAATAGTGAATATTAATTAATTATGAAGCAATTTATATTATTACTAATAAGTTTAAATGAATAGAATAATATAATTAATTATAAATACAATCAATTTTAATACCCCAAGATTATGATTTATCAAATACACCAATATATAATTAGCAATTTATTTTAATAGTTATCGCTAAAACTACAAAGCAAAAATATATAAAAGTTAACACTAATCTATAAAGCGGATTATAATTGAAAGTGATGTAAAACCCAATATATAAGAGGTATTCACACAAATTGAGATCGTATAATATCACCCTTCAAGAGAAAGGTTTCCATCATATAAATGGTAATATATAAGCCATATACTATAAGAGATGTTTTAGATACATCTAATATTAATGGTGTAATAATATTAATTATTTAGTTTTAGGGGGAAATTATTAGATTATAAATATATTTAAGAAATTATTTTAGCAATATTTAAATTAAATTAAATAATTAATATAACATAAAAAATATTTTATTCATGTAAAATTAGAGGTTAATTTAGGATAGAAATATATATAACAGTTTAATAATATCATGTTAATAGAATAAAATAGGATAATTTTATATACACATATTCACCAGTAAACCAATTTATTCATTATAGAATAACTAGGTTTAAGGGGGAATGTTAGAATATGTGAAATGTATGAAAAATAAGCTTCAAATGTATTGAAACATATTGTAATATAAATAATGTATAAGCCACAATGTATTAATATAAAAGCATTTAATTTAGAATAATTAAATGCTAGTAACTCTTTATCATAAAATATGAATGAAAAATTAAGTGTAAATAAAATTTTTATTAATTAGGAAATAATTATTAGTTAATAATAATATAATTTTAGGGTTAGGAAATAATTTATCTTAGTATCTTAGTAGATAGTTGTCAATTATTATCTTTAAATTTGAATAATAATAAAAATAATAATAATAATAATAATAATAATAATAATAATAATAATAATAATAATAATAATAATAATAATAATAATAATAATAATAATAATAATAATAATAATAATAATAATAATAATAATAATAATAATAATAATAATAATTGTTAAGAGTCATGAATTTATGGTTTATAATTATGTCAATTTTATTAACTAATAATTATTTCCGGGTGTGGGGCATTTCGCCAAATTGCATTTCGTCAGATTGCATTTCGCCAAATTGAAAATTATTAAATAAACAAATAAATCAATAAATAAAATTAGATATTATTAATATTGCATAAAAACAATTTTTAAAAAAATATATTTTGAATTAATATTTATTTATTTATTCATTTATTTATATCAATACTCTACTTGGCGAAATGCAACCTGGCGAAATGCAATTTGGGGAAATGCAACTCTCCCATTATTTCCTAATTAATAAAAATTTTATTTTTACTTTATATTTGATAACAATAACAAGAATAAAAATTAATATCAATTATACTGTAAAGTATTAATAATATATACTTATTATAAATAAATATAATTAATATAATATAAACTATTATATTAATTACATAAACTTTAATATTTTAAAATAAGAAGTATAATTTAATTCTTATAAAATATATTTCAGAAATATAATGTAATATATACAAAATATAAATAATATAAAATATATAATTATAATAATATAAATTATTATAATAAGATATAAATTTAATATCTGAATATATAAATATTCAAATATTCAAATATGTTGCTACACATATTTGTTTTATATCATATATTTATTATTATTTTCAGAATTTATTAGGTCAAAGATAATTCTTTAGATATTAAATAAGAATTTTTATTAATTATTAATTATTTAAATATATATTATTTATAATTTAATAAATAATATTTTTAATTATTAATTATTGAAATGTAAATAACTGAAATTGAGAATTCAATTCAGTTATAATTTCAACATATTAAGAAAGAAAATAATGATTCGGCTATTGTAACTTTTCTTTTTGATAAAGGGTTTGAACCATGTTCTATCCTGGTTGTTAGTCCGTTGGGCTAGCATAAATCCATCTCTATGACCATTTTTCAGATTTTCCTCACAAAAGGTTTTTACTGAATATGGTGCTTAGGGTTACAGGTAAGTATGTCCCCCCCTTATATATATCATTAAAAAAGATAATGAACTAATTGAGTGGGTTGCTCTAGTACTGTATATTTAAGAGGGAATTACTAGCATTTGGGTATATGATTTCATGTGTCCATGTAGATATATTCTTTCTGTGTGATGTAGATATTTTTTTTTTTTTTTTTTTTAACGACCGTAGCAGGATTTCTCCCCAGCTGCACATCCGTAGACATACAATGGATTATTACTAGAGTCCTTATCTAACTTCCTACTTAGTAGGTGGTCCCGTCCCTGTTGGACTGCCTTACAGTTTTACAGTTACTCTGCATTGGCGCTCCTTACCCAAGTATAATTACTGCTTGTCATTGTGCGATAATCTTACAATTGGGTCTTGCAGCCACAATATAATATAGATATATTCTACTAAATTGTAATCTTTCTTTCATTTATTAAATATAATTTAATCCATATTGTATCGTCGTTATCATTATCATTACTTTTTTGATCATCATTATCATTATCATTACTTTTTTGATCATCATTATCATTATCATCGTTGTTATCATCATTGTTATCATCAATTGAACGTTCATCATCAACACGATTTATTTAAATACTTCATATTTTATATAAAGCCACATTCCGAAATACAACACTCTAATTGAATCACCATGGGTTAGGTAATATTAACCTCGCTACAAAGGGAGATCTATCTATTTATATAAATTAAAAAATATAAAAAAAAAAAAAAATTTTTTTTATTATTAAAGTTTTATTATTATTATAATTTATTTTATTTTATTTTATTATTTTTTAAAATATATTTATGTAAATTTTTAGTAATATTTATTTAAATTAAAATAATAATAAAAAAAAATGTTAATAATAATAATATACTATTATAAATAATATTATTGTTTTTATTGTATTTTTATATAAAATAAATAATATTAAAAAAAAAAAAAAAAAAAAAACATATTAATAGAATAAATTATATAAAAAATATTAGAATAAATTATTCTAGAAGTATTAATAATGGAATAATTTTAAAATTTAATCCATTGATATACTACATATAAGTAAATTATAAATAAAAATATATTTATTAATATTATAAACTTTTTATTATTATTATTATTATTATTATTATTATTATTATTATTATTATTATTATTATTATTATTATTATATTAAATAGTTTTTATTTTTATTTTTGTTTATTTTGTTTATTTTTATATTTTATTTTTAATTTCAACTTTCTATTTATCTAAATTATTATATTATTATTATTATTTTTTTTTATTAAAAATTGTATTTATTTTATTATATTTTATTTATTTTTATTTTATTTATTTATTATTTATTTATATATGAATTTTTTTTTTTTGGTAGCTTGGATTAACCAATTTTTGATATAGTTGTTATCATTGCTTTTTTTTTTTTTTTTTTTTTTTTTTTTTTTTTTAATAATGATATTATTATTGTTTTATTCATTTTGTTTTCATATTTATATATATTATTATGATTATTTATTATTATTATTATTATTATTATTATTTTATTTTATTTTATTTTTTTTTTTTTATTTTTATTCTTTTTATTTATTTATTTATATATTTTAGTGGATATTACAAAAAAAATTTACATAAATAGATATAATTAAAATAGTTTAAGAAAAAAAAAAAAAAAATTTTTTTTTCTCTTCTTTTCCTTTTTAATTCAGCTATGACTTTTTTTTTTTTTTTTTTATAATATAAATATTTAATTGTCAACAATTTAAATTTATCTGTTACTGATAATGAAAACAAAAATAAATAAATATATAAAATAATTTTTAATTTTATTTTTATTTTATTTTATTTTTGTTTTCATAAAAAAAAAATTAGTCTAATTTAATTTAATTTAATTTAATTTGCTGTAAATAATCAATAGCTTCTTCTAATTGCTCTTTAATTTGCTCTAAATTAGTATATTCATGAATAATAGCACTTTCAATACTTTGAGGTTGATCATTTAAACGTAAGAAAAGATTGGAATCATCATGATCTTTTGTTTGAGTTTTTATACGATGAGTAATCTTTGAATGAGTCTTCTTAAGATAAGATTTTAAGAGGTGATAACGATGAAGAAGTCCAATATGAATTTCTGGTTGATCATTTGGAACTGTAGTATTAATACCATTCATGTAGAAATAAACCAATCTGGAAGCTTCATTGATAAATCCATTCGAAACAAGAGAGGATATAATGTAACCTAAGAGATAATGATACTCAGAATATTTATGACTACTGATCACAGATTGAGTATTTGAATTTTGAGAGGATTGTTGCATAAGTGAAATTGGTGTTAAGACACTTTGAACTAACGAGCCAAATAATGGTGACATGATAAATTGAAGGGTTAATCCACGTGAACATATAAGAAGATGTAAATTACGATTCGACTTAATGGAAGCAATCATTTGTTTATCTTCTTCAGTTAAATCTTTAATTTCAAAAGATTCAAATGGTAATGTACTTGTAGTTCTAGCTTTTGGTTTTTTATTATCATATACATTTTCATTAATTTTAACAATTTTTTCTTTTGGATTTTCATTAATAATATTATCAGTAATTGTAACTTCTTTCTTTTCTTGGCTTGAAGTTTTAGTTTCTAATGTTTGATTAGTTGGAATTGATATATCTAAATTATCAAGTGGTACATCCCATCCATCAGTATCATTCTTTGATAAAGTCGTTAATTGTGTAGTTTCAATTGGTGGCATTGGTATAGTACTAACATCAAGTTGAACTCCCCAATCATTGTCTTCGTTGGTATTATTGGGTGTTGGTGATGTAGTTAATGGGGTAGCTTCTATTGGTGGAATTGGAAGTTTATCAACATCTAATGGAATGCCCCAATCATTTGTGAATTGTTCTTTTTCTTCTTTTTCCTTTTCATTTTTTAATTTCGATTCAGATTCTAAATTTTCTTCAACTACTGGTCTTGATTCTTCGTTTGATTTAGGTTCTTGTTCATGCTTTTGTTCATGCTTTTGTTCTTGTTGTGTTTGGGGTTCTAGGAATGGAACATCAAGATCAACTGAAACGTCCCAACCATTTACATCATTATTAAGAGGAGCATTAGAAGACATTTGTTCTTCTGGTTTACTTTTTGGAATGGACTCTGGTAATGGAATATTTAAATCAAGTGAAACATCCCAACCGTCAACATTTTCTTGTGGTTTTGTAGCATCACTTGACTTAACATCAACTTCTGGAAGTGCAATATTAAAATTGTCTGTGACATCCCAATCATTTTGCTTTTGTTCTTGTTGTGATTCGGGCGCTGGGAATGGAATATCAAGATCAACTGAAACATCCCAACCATTTACATCATCATTGACTGGAACATCTATAGATTTTTTTTCTACCGGATTACTTTCTGGAACTGTTTCTGGTAATGAAATATTTAAATCAAGTGAAACATCCCAACCATCAACACTTTCTTGCGGTTTGGTTAATCCTTGCTTAACTTCATTTTCTGGGAGTGGAATTTCTAAATCAAGTGGAACATCCCAACCATTGACATTGACATCATTTTGTACTTGAGTATTAGAATTTGATTTGGATTCTTTTGGTAATGGAATATTGAAATCAAGTGGAACATCCCATCCATCAACACTATCTTGTGGTTTTGTAGATGATGGAATATCCCAACCATTACCAGAAGTGTTAATATTAGTTGTTTTTGGTTCTTCTTGTAATGGAATATTTAAATCAAGTGGAACATCCCAACCATCAACATTATTATTATTACTTACATTGTTATTAGTAGTTGAATTGAATGATGAATTCCAACCATCAACACTTCTTTTAGTACTAAACGAATCTATAGATTGTGGTGGTAAAGATTTTCTTTTCTTCTTTATAACCCTTTTCTTGCCACTCTTTTCAGAATCTAATAATTTTAATACATCTGGAATAACCGTATCAATTTGTGAGCTCTGCTTTGTTAACATGACATTTTGAAGGTAATAAATATAATTATCGGCATTCTTTCTTAAATTGGCTAAAAGCTCTTTTTCATTCTATTATAAATAAATAATAAATAAATAAATAAATAATAAATAAATAAATAAATAATATATATATTTATATAAATAACTTAATTTAATTATATTACCTTTGGTCCTAAAAGATCATATTTAATATATTTTAATCTTAAATAGAAAAGTTTTTGATAATAACGATGATTAACCATCCAAATCATAAATAATTTCCAGCAATCTTTTAAGGTATCTGATAATTCTTTAGTATTCTTCGAGCTTTCACCTTCTTTATTACTATTAAATATCCATTCATTAAGAATTTCAGTGATAGCATTAATATGACTCATTGACTGACTATTTTCAAGTAAATATTTTATTATATCAACATATTTAGTTTCATCGTTCAAATCTTCTACAGAATATTCGGCGTTCCAATTATCACGAATGATACATTGAATTTTAGTAGATTGTAATATATTTGTGATATTAGTATTTTCACTAATCTTAGATTGAAATTGTCTATTAAATATTTCAATCAATTTTCTTCTTTTATCATTTGTAAGTGAATTATCAGATTCTGTATTTGCAATAACGTTCTTAAGATATTCAAATATGCCATTTTCTAATTTTTCATGCCATTTTTTATCTTCTAAGTTTTGTACATCATAAGAGATTGTAGTATAAATAACCCAGTCTAGAATATCTTCAAATAGAGCTTCACTTGATGAAATACCTAAGGCTCGTAATGGATAAACTTCTTTAGTCATAATAATAGTATCCAAAGTAGTAATATAAATATTTAACAAATCAAATACTTTTGATGCTTGTTCGTCCTCTGATTCTCTAGTTATGAACTTATATCTATTTTGTAAAATCAGTGAAGTTTGATATATTAAGTAAGGTGATATACCTTGAACAATCATTCTCGAGCAGATATTTAATGGAACTTCATTTGGTTTATTATAGGAATTTTCAAATTCTTCATACCATTCATGACTAATATATTCTTTAAGGTTTGGATCCCATAATTTCTTAAATAATAATATTAATTCTAAATGGGAATGTATATCTTCCAAAGAAGATATAGTATCCAATGCTTTATCATCATTTTCCTTTTGCAAGAATGATAAAGCAATATCAATCAATGTGATTCTAGATTCAATACTTAAGTTCTTAGAGTCCTTACCAACAGTAATATTGGAAATAAATAATAATAAATCGGTATAAGAGAGATTACTTAATAATTTTTCAATTTTTGGAATAGATTGAGTTAGTAAGGAACCATCGATTAAACCATTCTTATCTTGAATCATAGATAAAATTAAAGAATTATAGCACATACTATTAATTTCATCTTTATTCATAGTATTAACTTCTTTATCCTTATATTCTTCTTCATCCTTAAAAGTTGGAATTGCTTTTAATTCATAAACTATTGGCATTAAATTAATAATATCATCAATGTTCTTTTCAGTTAATAATGGGGTTAAAAATTTCTTCATAGTTTCAGTATCAGAATATAAGGCTTTGATGGCTTCTTTAATATTAAAGACAATATTTGTATTCATTGCATAAAATGAAGATAATAATTTAATTCTATTTTCAATATTACCAGGAATATTTTCATTGTGATTTTCAATTAAATTATTATAGGCTTGTAAGTAGAATTTATAGAATTGATTAAGTTTAGGAAGACTACTACCGCTTATCTTTTCATGTAATTCATTGAAAACATTGACAACATCACTTGGATAGTATTTAATAACTTCATGGCATGATAATAAACACTTTTCAATTTCTGATTGTTTAAGAGATGGGGAAGTAAAAAGCCATTTAATATGATGTAGCATCATCTTTTCAGTTGGAATATTGTATTTTCCACATAATAATAAAGTGTTTTCGATTTTTTCTGAATTCGTAGTACAAATCAAATTTTCTAATGTACGTTCCCTATAAATCTCATCATTCTCAAATTGTTCTTGATTAACAAAGTTTTCGTTAAAGAATGTCTGGAAAATATATTCTTGTCTCTTTTCTTTCAATAATGAAGCATAATGCTTAGCTTTTAAGGCTTCATTATAAGTCACTAAGCTTGATTCATCAATTTCATCCTTATTATTTTCGTATATATCTGTTATATCATTCAAAGCAACAATTATTGATTTTGGATGATATCTATGTAATACCAGGTTAATATCCGGATTTTCATAGCTTAGCCATGAATATAAAGATCTTAATGAGAAGAAATAACAAGCAAATTGCTCTCTGTATATAGATGGATAAATTTTACCAAAGAATTTATCAATTTCATCATCAACATTTAAGTCGAAAAGACAAGCAATGGTCATTTCTGAATCAGAGGAGAAATAATCTAATGCTAATCTTCTGATATCATCATCATTTATCAATGCATTCTTATTAAAGGATGAATTATTAATAACACCAGATTTTCTAATTTGTTCTAATCTAATAAAGATATTTGTTAAAATTTGATGTTTATATGCTTTAATAACTAATTTATTATTAGCATTATTATTAATAATATAATTGGAACGATCGTTAGAACTTTCATAGAATCCATATTCATAGGATGGATTCGATTCAATAGATTGGTTAAAGAATGGATGCTTAACAATAGTAGTACAATTCTTACCATATAACTCATCATCTTCAATGATTTGAACAGCCTTTTTAATTGAAGAAGCATATGTTATTATGGATTCAGATTCAGTATCAGTAATATTAATATTAGTGTAGTTCATAGCTGACGATAATAATTGTTCGGCTTCGATTTTTCTTGAAAATATCAATATATCTGATATTTTTTCAGGTGGGCAAATAGATAAAGTATGACCAATTAATATGATCTTTGTAGTAATATCAGTAAAATCAGGATGAGAAGCTAAACGATAGAATAACCTCCATATGTCATTATTTGCTTCAGATATATCGTCATGAATACCAATAATTGAATTACAAATTTCATTAGCAAAAGTGAAATTATTATGATTAATAGCAGAATTACCAATCATTGTTCTTATTCTAGCTTCTTCTACTCTATTAAACTTTTGACCTAACAATTTTTCGGAGAGATTAATTAATTTTCCCGTCTTTGTATAATCGTTGGTATCCAAATCAAGAATTTTTTGAATAAAATCTAAACGATTTTCACACATTCTAACTTGAATTGGTAAAATTGGAATATCTGATTTTGATTTTATTTTCAATTTATACTGCGATAAAATATCGACAGCATCAATTAAATCCAATTCTTCTTTAATAGCAGGAGTTGGATCAATAATTTGAAGACATTCTCTAGCCAACATCATAGAACCATGATTGGAAGAACAAGATTGAGAATTATCAAAGAATTCTTGTGAAGCATTAATAATCAACTTTTCAATAACAGAATGTGGTAAAATATAATCTCCTTCATCCTTATCATATATGGTTTCTTTAGCTAATGCGAATTGACCACCATTAAGTAAAGCAGAGACAAAATCAGCTTGAATTTCCTTAATTGGAATATCATCTAAAACACCATATTCTCTTAATGTTAAAATATCATCCCAAAGTGTTTCCCACTCTTGATACTTTTTATTTTTAGGATTATTCATTTCTGATAAAGTCATTCTTGATAAATCAATATCAGTACTAATTTTTCTTGTAAGTTTTAATAAAAGAGCACGTTGCTTATCGGTATTTCCAACAGATTCATTAAACCAACTTAACGGTAAACTAATTTCATATTTTTCTAATAATTCAAGGGATGCTAAATGATCATCAAATCTATCAATGGTTTCATCCAATTCTTCGATTTCTTGTTGAATGACATTGTTCATATCTTGATACATATCGGCATCTAATGCTGGAATACAATCAAACATTCTACGAATATATTGAAGATTATTTTCTTCTTTATTTAGATAAGAACAATCTACGATTAAATGAGATAGCAGAATATCATATTTAATGATACGTTGCTCAACAGGAATTACAGGATGAGAAGCTTCCATAATAAGACAACACCATTCGATATGATCCTCAGCAATTTTTCTTAAATAATTAGATAGTAAATCAATAGGATTACTATATACATTATTTCTTCTCCATCTTTGAACAAGACGTTCCAAATATGGTATAACAAATAGTCTTACGTCATCAACAACTCTTTTCGAATTGGTTTCTTTCATGAATAAATTCACAATTTCTTGTTCATTTAATTTTTCTAATGTTTCCAAATCAATTTCAACGACGTTGCTACCATCAACAGTAAAACAATCATAAACAAGCGAAGAAAGGGTAATAAGGTCTTCATATATAGTCTCTAAATTTGGAACATTTTTGTCAATACCAATCTTAATCAAAGCAAGTGCATTATTAATTAAACCGGTATTCTTTTCAATAGCATGAGCTCTATCAATATACCATTGAGTAATTGTTTCTGTATTGGCAGGATATTCATTTAATTTGATATTAACGAATGGTTCAGCATCTTCTGGAGTATCTTCTTCCCATTGAATGACTGATTTAATATTACTAGATTCGACCCAATCTGGTGTGCTTCTCCATGGGCTATTGGTCCATAATTTTTCACCAGACTTAGCCTCAGTTTCAGTAGAAATGTTATATCTTGTGCTAAATTCAATTTCTGGTAATAAAAATTCATATAAGTTTGGATTTACGGCTTCCGGTATATATTCCAAAATATTCATTCTGTATGGTAAAAGTTCATCAGTATGACGATTAAATAGGACTCTTAATTCATCAAATTTTTCGTCAACAGCAAAAAGCATACCTTGTAGTACCAAATTAATATCTCGGAATTTTGAAAACTCCAAAGCAAAGTTTTGTCTTAGTTCTGGGGAATTGCCTAAATTCATTATTTCTTCATAAGTTTTCAATCTATCTAAATATTTGAGTAAAAACAATCTGTAGAAACAAATATCACAATTATAATTAGGTTTTAATGAATCACCCGAATCAGAACTACTAGAAATATCATTAAGAGATACTGCTTGTTTAAAGTCTTCAGTAATATTATTTGATGATGAAGTGATTTTATTTTCAGTTTTGGATTTAATACTAGAATTACTTCTAGCAATTTCATTCAATGAATTATTATGTGAAATAGCATACTTCTTTCTTGGTGAAAGGAAAGAATGTACATTTTGAAGTGATGGTATTTGATTTTGAAGACCATTAATATAATCAATTTTCTTCTCTGGTTTTGACATTTCAGGATCAAATTTTTGAAATTCTTCAATGGACATAGAACGAATCTTCTTTGATGAAAACAATGGATCATTTAAAACTTCATCCTTTAAATCAGTTAATTTAAGTGCATATTCAATTAATAATAACAAATTTTCTGGTGTTGATGGTATTCTATCTAGACAACTTTCAATTACCCAAACATTGTTTTTAATTTTACTAAGATAATCTGAAATTGTTTTTTCTGAAACATTATTACTGAGCCATTGAGCTTGATAAACATAATCTGTATCTAATTCATATTTTTTAGCTAAGTCAAGAGCACCTTTGAAGTCTAAATTATTAATACAATGATAAAAAACATCAATTGGTAAAGTATTTGCAAGGATGAAAAGAGAATATTGTCTTTCAATTAATGTAACATATTCCTTTTTTGGAATTAATGAATTCTTATTATCAAAATGCCACAAAAATGTATCAGTAATACGACTAAGAGGATTAATTACCATATTCTCCATAACTTTAATGAGGATTGAATCTTCCTTTTCTGATTCTTCTTCAGATTCTTCTTCAATATAAGATCCTACTCCAATTCTAACTTTTTTAGATTTAACTGAATAAGATAAAATAATAATTTTTTCACCTGGAATATTGGCAACAATAGGATTAACATTAAATAATTCCATTTGATCACCCATAATATTGTTCATTGTTGCTAAATTTATTACGCCGACCCAACCATTATTAAAAGATATAACAATACTAGAGTCAGACCACCATGAAATCTCACTTGGAATGACTTTAGAAATATTTTCATCGAGAACATTATTATTATTATTATTATTAGTACTGTTGCTAGAATTATCTCTATTACTATTTTTTGCATAATTTTGTAATAAAGGTTTAAGATCATCAACAGTAATTGATTTTATTAATTTTTCGTTTTTAATTCTCCATAAATTAATAGTTCCAGCAAAATCTAATGTAAGAAGAAATTCTTTATTAGGTGATAGAGATAAAGAATGAATAATATTATCAACAAAGGTGGGATGTCTCCAATTAAAAAGATAATCTTTAACAACACCCCACTTAGATTGACGAGCACTTCTTAACTTTTTAGTAGAATCATAATATTCGGATTTTTCATCACTATTATATTTTACATAAAATGGTAATGATGATGTTAATTTCCATACAATGAAAGAAGTATCATCGGAATTATTAGATACTGGCTTTTCTTTTTGAATTTCATCTAAGTTATTATTTGATCCTGTCATTGAAGAATCTTTATTAATACCACCTAAATAAAGTAAATTATTTTCTAAATCGACTACAGATGTAACAACAATATTTAACCATGGTTTAAAGGAGAATTTATGATAAAATGTAATTTTTTTATCTGGACTTTGACCTTCTCTTGCAATTACAATTGCTTTTGAAGGTATCTTTCTGATTTCTTTATCATTTTGCTGACTCTCATCATTTGAGACTGAATCAACATTAAATAAATAACTTCTTAAGGTTCCCGCATGATTTATAACTAAAAGTTCATAACTATATAACTTTCCGTTATATGGTGTTGAAGTTGATTTACCTCTTTTTGGATCAATAAATTGTAATGATACTGCTGGATCAATAATACCTATTTTCGAATTATTATTTTGATTGAAAGTATTCTTATTTAATAAAATATGTTTTCCTTCAGATTCATTGTTTGGGTTAGACTTTTTTTTTGATTCATTTATTTGATTTTTTGGTTGAATAACATATATTAATTCGGCATTTGATAGTCTGTAAATTTTAATTTGTCCATGACTGTATGATATTGCAATAAGCGAAGAATCTAATGACCAAGCTATTGTTCTCCAACTTGGAAATGGATCAGTATCAATTTTTATAACTTTTTGACTTCTAAAATCATAATCCAATTCTTTAGAAACGATGACAACTGAATCATCTTGTAATATAGCTAAATAATTTTTATCATATGAAATTGCGATGTGCCATGGGCATATGTTCTTAACTTGAGATAATGCTTTTGTAACAGGAGGTGGCATGGACATAGATATAACTAGACCATCCACAGTATTAACCAAGCGATTGGCAACATTATTTATCAATTGTTTTGGTATATCAGTATAACCTTGAAGAAATTCTTTTTCTTTTTTAAATAAAGCTTGATTTTTGTCTTCATCTGATGACCAAAAGCTTTTTTTAGTTTTTTCTATTAAGAAATTATCTTCATTATTGAAGCCATATAATGTATAATTTAATAAATCATCATCCATTTCATAACTTTTATATATATATATATATATATATTTTTTTTTTTTTTTGATATAACAAATAATTTAAATGCTATGTAAATAAAAATTAAAATATAATTAAAAAAATAATAAAATCGAGTTATAAAAATACATAAATAATTTATATAATTTATATACATATTAATTAAAAATAAAAATTTTATAGTAATATTTAAATTTAAGATAAGATATATTAAAACGGTATAAAAACTAATTTTTCAATAATATTTAAATCTAACCAATTATTTATCTAATAAAAATATATTTTTATGATTTCTTAATAGATATACTATAAATATACTTTTTACGTCTAATAATTAAATAGCTTTAGTTATTATGTAAATATTTATTTATCAATGTTGATTATCTTTCTAGTATAATTATTTATTATTACCTTTTTTTTATTCCTTTACTCAGTTTTATTTTTATTTCTATTATTATTTACTATTTTGATATATTTGTATTATTTATAGTTTTAATTATCTATAAATTCAATTTAGTTTGAATAAATGAAAATATTTACATATATTTTTTGAATATATATATATATATAATTAGTTTTTATTTATTTATTTATTTATTTATTTTATTTTATTTTATTTATTTTATTTTATTATTTTATTTTTTATTTGTTTTAATCTTTTATTATAGTTAATTCTGAAAAACATTAAACAAAAATAGAATTGAGAAAAATAAATAAAATCAATTAAATATCATTATAATATCTTTTAATTATATACTTATATATATATTAATTTAAAAACGACTTACTTTTACTTATTTTTACTCTAGAATGTATAATACGTTGATTTTATAATAGTTAATTTATTATGAAGATAATGATAATCTATAAAAATAATAAACTTTAACTATTACTAATATCAAAAAAAAAAAAAAAAAAAATAAAATAAAATAAAATAAAAACTTTTAAAAATACGATTAAGAATAAAATATATAATTTAATACATTATTTATATTATTAAGAAGTATCTAATTTCATTGGATAATATTCTATATTAAAATTTTATATTTTTTTTTGGATTGTTCAATGTTCAATATCAAGTGTGAGTTCCATATTTTAATAATTTGGAAGTATAATAAAATATCAAAAATTTTTAAATTGTTACAATATGGTTATTTTCTGTATTAATTTTCTTTTACCTTAATTATTATTATTAATTTATTTAATTATTGTAGTATAAAAAACCTTTATTATTATTATTATATATCATTATTATAATTTTTTATTATTATAAATTATTATCATTTAATTATTATTATTACTTTATTAGTGCAAATATTTTTTATTATTTATGCAAAAATGGAAAAAAGTAAAATTTTTTTTTTTTTTTTTTTTTTTTTTTTTTTTATTTGAATCATTATATTTCTCTAATTTTTATTATATAATCAACAATAACAATAACAACTACGACAACAATAATAATAGTTAAGTATTAATACCATAAATCAGTTAAAGTTATATTTTCACCTAAAGTATTAATACCATAAATCGGTTTATAATAATAACAACAACTATAATAATAATAATAATAATAATAATAAAATTAAAGTAATATCATTATTTGTTATATTTTTAATAGTGACGCTTATATTAATAATAATAAAATAATACATAATAAAATAAATAACAACTTTCAATGCTTGTACAAATTAAGATTATATATATATTTTCAATATAATTCTTTATAATATTATGATAGTTCATATTTATAAATCAAAAAAGCAAATTGAAGATATAATAGATATGAAAGTAGCTATTAGCAAAGATAAAGCTGATATTTAAATGATAATTATTATATTATTATTAAATTTTATTATTTTAATTTTTATTATTTTAATTTATTATTTCATTTTTTTTTTTTTTATTTTACAATTCTATTTTAATATATTAAATTTCATTATATTATATTTTATTTTTATTAATACTTTATAAGTTTTATATTCATAATTTATTTTATTTTATTTATACTAATTTATTAATATATAATATTTTTCAATTGAATTATTATTACCTAAATATGTTATTTATTATGATAATATATCAGCCAAAAATAGAATATTAAAAATAAAATTAAGGAATATTCAGTATGATTAATACAATTTATCAAATTATTGAAATATATATGTAATTAATATATTTATATGAATATTATTTTTTAATATATTTTTAAATTTCAATCTCAATTTAAATGAATATAATCAACTGTTAAACCAAGTCTTATTATTCGTAATTTATCTTTTTTCTGTAAAAAGCATCACCTTCAAAAAACCTTTGAAAATTTTGGAACTCTAGATTACATTGATGTTCCAACTAAATCTGGAAGAGAGGATTTAGGGAGAGGTTATGGTTTTGTTGGTTTTATAAATGATAAAGATGCTGAAAAAGTAATTTATTACAAGTTGAAGTTTTATAATAAAACTTTAAATTAAAAAATATTTATCATGAAAATAGTTTTGAAATGAAATGTTACAATAAATAGAATTATTTTAGTAAAAAGAAATCGTTAAAGCATATCAGTAATTATTATATATATATATATATATATATATATATTTTTTTTTTTTTTTTTTTTTTTTTTTTTAAAAAAAAAAGGCAATGAATGAAATGAATGGTAAAAAAATTTTAGGAAGAGTTGTAGCTATCGATTGATATGTTCCTTGTGCTCTTTACAAGCAAAAAGAAGAAGAAAATAATCAAAATGGAAATAAAATGGATCTTGATGAAGATGAAAATGAAGATGAAAATGAAAGTGAGAGTGAGAGTGCTAATGAAAATGAAAATTAAAATGAAAATAAAGAAAGTAATGATGAATTAGATGAAAATAAAGAAGAAGAAGAAAGTGAAGAAGAAGATGATGATATTAAAGTTTTTATGGATGATAAGGAAAGCGAAGAAGAAGATGGTGATGATGATGATGATGAAGAAAATGATGAAAGCGATGATGATAATAAATACCCCAAAGTTGAAGAAAAGAAAACCTTATTTATTATAAATTTATCATTTAATAATGAACAAGATAATCTTTATGAAAAGTAATTTTCTTTTTCGGTTTTAAACATTTGATATTTGATTTTCTAATTTATTATAATATTCTTAGAATAATAATAATTATAGTGATATAAGAAATAATATGAAGGATATATAAATAGATAAATAAATAAAAATTAAATAATAAATAATAATAAATAATGATAATAGTAATGTGTTATAATAGTAGTAATGAATAATTGTAATAATATAATAATAATAATAATAATAATAATAATAATAATTAGATAATATTTATATTTATATTTGTATTTAATATGGTTCAAAAAATTTGGTCTATTAAATTATGCTAGAATTACAAAAGATTATGAAACTGGTAAATCAAAAGGTACTGGTTTTGTCTGTTTCCATAAGAGAGAATATGTTGAAAAATGTTTAAAGGCATATGAAGAAGTTGAAAAACATGTTTATGAATTTGAAGAATAACAACCAAAAGGTAAAAAAAAGGAAAGTACAATTCATTCTGTTTTAAGACCTGAACCTATGTTAAATGATGCTACCACTCCATTTATTTTAGATGGTAGATTTTTAAAGGTTAATATCGCTGTTAGACGTGGTGAAGCTGAACAATTAATTGATATTACTATTATTAGAAAACGTAGAGAAGATACTCGTAATAAGTATTTAATTAGGGAAGGTGCTATTTTCCCAGATTCAGATTTAGGTAAACAAATTAATCAATCTGAATTGAGTAAGAGAATTACCTCATATACTAGTAGAAAACAAATGCTTGCAAAGAATCCAAACTTATTTATTAGTAAGACTAGATTAAGTATTAGAAACTTAATTTCAAGTATTGATGATAAAATTTTAAAACAAAAGGCCGGAGAAAGTGTTATAGGATTCTGGAAGGATGCTCAAAATAATAAGAGAAAAGCTTTAGAAGATTACGTCATTAAAGAAGAAAAATAGTGGTAAAGGTATCCCTGGTATTAAAATAAAAAATGTTATAAAACAAGCAAAAATTTTAAGTACAAAAGATCGTATTGATAATGGAACTAAATTTGGACGTTCCAAATGTTGCGATTTTGTTGAATTCGAATCTTATGTAGATACTTTAGCATGTTTACGTTATATGAATAATGATAATAAAATATTTGATAGTATGTCTAAACGTATTCCTATTGTAGAATTCACCATTGAAAATCGTATTTTTTTAAAACATCGTGAAGATCGTATAAATAGAAAGCATAAGATAGAACAATTAGCTAAAGCTAATAATGAAGAAGAAAATACAGTAAATCTTCTTAATCAAAAGCGTAAGAGAGGTGAAGAAAAGAATAATAATAAAAAACAAAAAAAAAAAAAGAATCATGATACTGATGAAACCACAGAAAATCCACCAGCCAAAAAACAAAAGATAGAAGAAAATGAAGGTAAAAAGAATAAGAAAAAGAATAAAAAAATAAAAAGAATAGGAAGGAAAATTCTGATATGATAAAGGAAAAATTAGAAACTAAAGGTGAACAAAAAGAATCAAAAAAATATAAAAAAAAAAATAACAAATCTAATAAAAAATCTAAACATGAACAAAAAGAAGCAAAGGAAGATAAACAATTTAATGATTTAATTAAACTTTACGGTAAGAGTAATTTAATAAAAGGTTTTAATGAATCTTCATCACTTCTTAAAGGTACGCATTGAAGAGATGGTTTGAATAAGTTAATTTAATATTAAGGAATTAAAAAGAAATTTCAAAAAAAAAAAAAAAAAAAAAAAAAAAAAAAAAAAAAAAAAAGATATATATATATATTAATTATTTAAATTTTAAATCTATAATATGTAGGTAATTGTTATACTTTCACCAATTTATTTAAATTTATTTATTCATTTTTTAATTTTTTCATAAATTTTTAAATTTTGTTAGTTTTAATATTTATTATTTAATTATTATAGTTTTAAATCAATTTTATTAATATTAATATAATTACTATCTTTAATTACACTTTTTTTTTTTTTTATTTTATTTTTTTTTTTTTTTTTATTTCTACTTCAAATAGAATTATTTAATATATTAATAGATACCTAATTATAAATTATTATTTTTATTTTGAACTATTGATTAAATATAAAGTAAAAATGGTAAAATTAAATAATTGAATGAAATTAAACCAACATTTCTATAGACTTATTATTTCCTTTATATGTGTAAAAAAGTAATTTCATTATATATAATTTAAATTTTATTTATATAATTTTTAATAGTATAATTTTTGAATTGAATTTTATTATTAAATACAATTCCAGTAATATTTTAAAATAAATAGACAAAGTTTATATAAATCAATATTAGTATATTAAATTTATATAATTTATAAAAAAAAAAATAATTAGTAATTAATGTTTTTACAAAAATAAATAAATAAATAAAAATAAACATATAATTTTTTTTAATAGATATAAATAAAATTTTAGATTATATTTTCAATATTAATATGAAGTTTGAATTTATTATATAAAATAAATTAACACTATTTTTAAAGATTATATATATTAGAATTTAATTAATAGATTTATCCAATAATATTCAAGACATAATTAGTCTCAAAGTTGAACAAAAGTAACACAAAAAAAAAAAAAAAAAAAAAAAAAAAATAAAAAATATGTATTCAAACTTTTATTATTATTATTATATTAAAAAAAATTTTATTTTTTAAAATTATATATTATTATATTAAATGCTTCAAGTTTTTATAATATTAAATCTTTTTTTTTTTTTATTTATATAATTTTATTTAGAATTTTTATTTTATAATCTTTTAAATAATGACATTCACAACTTTTGTTTTATCAAATTTAAGAAATGTACTATCATTTACTTAATTATAATGTAAATATTAATATTGTTAATAATTTTAAAATTGACATTTTGATAGAAATAAAAAATGTAGTAAATAATATTTTTGATTGAAATAAAACTAACTGTTATTTAATAATGATTATTTTTCAAAATTTACATTAAATTTATTTTATAATTTAAGATTTATTAAAAGTATTAAATAATTATCTTATATATTAATAATAAATTGTTATATTACAAATTAATATATATAAAAGTTTTTCTTAAATTTCAATAGAAGTTCTTTTATTGTTAGAATATATGAAATATATTGAAGCATATTGTAATATAATTAATGCATAAGTTATAATGTATTAATATAAAAGCATTTAATTTAATAAGTAATTAAGTGCAAGTAGCACTTTTTCATAAAACATATTAACAAAGTTGACATAATTATAAACCATAAATTCCTGACTCTTAACATATTAAGAGTCTTATCTGCCTCTTAAAAAGATTCTTAGCAAAAGAACCCCTGCCGGACACAATAATATATAAAAGAAAAATAAATTGGAATTTTAAATTATGATAAAAGTTGTTCATTATGTCAATTTAAGGAAGATTAATAAAACTGAACATATGAATTGATCAATATTGCAAAATTGAAGAAACTATCAAAAATATAAAGTACTTGATAGAAAATAATTATCTCAAGTAAAGTGAAACTCAAAAAATATAAAAATGTTAATTTAGTAGAGAAAAACATGCTTAAACATATATAATTATATAATATATATTTTCATACTCCTATAGAAACTCTTAATTGAAATTATAATTTGATATTTTAAATAAAATTCTAGGCTATTAATGTACTATATTTATACATTAAGGAATCTACTCTGTGATAAACTATTTCTACCCCAAGAATATACAAAACACAATTAAATAATACAGATTACTTAAGAAATCTTATATTAAATAATGGTTTTTGTTAAACCACAAAGCATATTATTTAAAGTATTGTTATTTTAATTGGTATTTAAACTTATCAACACATATATACATATTAACAACAATAATGGAGAAGATTATATGTCAGAGATTCCATACAAAATAATTTTTAATATTTTTATATTAAAAATCCTCACATATTTAAGAAAAAATATAATAGAATGATAAAAATGAGTGCATTCTAACAATAATAGTATTATTAAACCTAGCGTGAAATAGGTTTAGATAATAATTAATTTAATATATACATGTTACAAACTTCGTTCTTGATGAAAGGTATAATAAATTAATAAATAAAACCATGAGTTATATACAAATAGATGACGTTTATCCATTTGCAAACTAAATCTATTGATTGCAAAATATTTAAATAGTTATAATTATTAAGCTTCTATATTATTAATATATAAATGATTTATCAAGTACACCAATACATAATTAACAATTGATTTTAATATTGATTGCTAAAACTGCAAAGAGAGTATATATAAAAAAATTAGTGTTAATCTTCAAAGCGGATTATAATTGAAAATGACTTAAAACTCAATATATAAGAGGTAATCACACAAACTGAGATGATATAATAACACCCTTCAAGAGAAAGGCTTTTATCACATAAATGATATATATTAAGTAATGGTGTATTAATATTAAATGTTTAATTTTAGAGGGAAATAATTGGATTTCAAATATATTTAAGAAATTATTTTAACAATATTTAAATCGAATTAAAGAATTAATATACTATAAAAATTATATTATTCATGTAAAATTAAAAGTTAATTTATAATAGAGATAACTATTAGTTTAATTATATTATAAAATAGGATAATTTTATATTCACATAAAACATATATGCTAGAATAATTGCGTTTAAGTTTAGGGGGGAATTTTAGAATATGTGAAACATATTATAATATAATTAATGTTTAAGTAACCATAAAAAGCATTTAATTTAAATAATTAAGTGCTAGAAACTCTTTATCATAAATATGTTAATAAAGTTGACATAATTATATACCCTAAATTTCTAATTCTTAACATATATTCTTGAATTATATATTGATCATTTTTAAATAATTTTCAAATATAAGAAACAAAATTTACTTTTTTTGTGAATTTCTTATATAAAGTAAAGTGGATTCCATTTTTACTGAAATTTTAACCATATAATATTGAATATAGTATAAATTAATTAAATTTAAAAAATAAATTAAAAGATTTATATTCTTTATACATTCTAATTTACTAATTTAGATATATACTTATTTATATTATTATTTTTATTTTATTATTTATTTTATAAATTAATATTTATTTTAGGAATTATTATTATGAAATATAAAAATTTGGAATATATATCTTTTTTAGAAATATTTTAAAATACATTATTAAAAAATTATGTTTATATATAATACATATGGTCATGTCTTTGTATAATATTTATATTATACAAAGTTATTTATTAATAATAATCCATAATAAACAATAAACAATAAACAATAAATAATAAATAATAAATAATTAATAAATAATAAATAATAAATAATAAATAATAAATAAATAATAAATAATAAATAATAAATAATAAATAATTAATAAATAATAAATAATAAATAATAAATAATAAATAATAAATAATAAATGATAAATAATAAATAATAAATAATAAATAATAAATAATAAAGAATAAAGAATAAAGAATAAAGAATTAAGAATAAAGAATTAAGAATAAAGAATAAAGAGTAAAGAATAAAGAATAAAGAATATAAAAATGTTACACAATAATATTAATATAATAAATAATAAAAAACAAGTAAGAAGTAATAAATAATAAATAATAAATTCTAAAAATAATTTACAAATATGTAATACATTCTAATATAAATTTTAAGGCAAGTATTAAATAAATATTTAAATTATGAAATTTTATAAAATATAATTATTAAATAGATTATTTCTTATATTGGATATATTAATCATACTTATATTTTATATATAAGTTAAATAATATACTACTATATATTTAATCAAAATAAATGTTGGTTAAAACAATTATTCATAACATTATATCAGCTTAATCTATTCACTATGTAAAAATTAAAAAGATACTTTTTTATTAAATTGAAAATTTTACTTTATTTTTTATTATAAGTATTACATTAATATGTTTATTAAAAAAAATTAATATTAAATAAAGAAATGTATTTGTTCATTTGTAATACAAAAAAAAATATTTTATATATATAAAATAGATAAATATATTTGACCAGGAACAATTTCCATAATTGGTATATAAAAATATATAGATTATTTAATATATAATAGAAAATATTTTATATTATAAATATATTGTAATATATATAATAATTATATAATATACTCAAATATTATTAAAATATAAAAATTTTTTAAATATTAAATATGGTTATGATTTCTTAATTAATTTTTTATTATATAAATATTAATAAATATATTTTAATATATTTCTTAATAAATTCATATAAATGTGTTCATATATTATTTAAATTAATATATTTTATCAAAAAAAATTTAATATTTAGTTTTTAATAGAATTAATATATTATTATATAGCAATATATTAAATAAATTGAAATATATATTGCTTAAATATGAAACTATATATTTCAATTCTTTTAGGATTTTAGGATCATTTTTATATTCAATTTCTTAATTATTAATATATATATATTAATAATTAAATAGAAATAATGTATTTTTGTAAATATTAGTGCTGTATTATATTGTTCCTTTTTTTTTATATATGATTACTATTCAAAATAAAAATTTTAATATATTTCCTTTTTTTTTTATATATGATTTACTATTCAAAATAAAAATTTTAATATATATAATTATATATTTAAGTATTTCGAATTTATTATTTTTGAGTTTATTATTAACCTCGATTTTTTCTATTTTCTATTTTTTTATTTTTGAATAAGTACTAATATATATAAATTTTTTTTAATTGTTTAAAACACAGTAATTTTATAATATAAAATTTTGATTTTGATTTTAAATATCTAATCTTAATTTTAAATATATTAAATTATTATTACTAATAATTTTGTTTTTTATATTTTCTTTATATATTCAAATAAGTTAATATTTAAATTAATTAAGAGAAAGGAAATATAAAAAAAAAAATAATTTAAAATAATTTAAGCATTCTAACAAAATTTCAATGAAAGATCAACATAATTTAATAAATAAATTATCATAAATATTTAAATATACTAACCACTTTTAAGGATTAATAGAGAAAAAAAAAAGTATTTTTAATTATATATGTATAATATATATATTTTGATTTTTCAACTTAAAAGTAGAACATCATAATTCTTTAATAAGTAAACAAAATTTCATATTTAATTTCTCAAAGTGTATTTATTACTTATATAAATATTAAAAATAAAAAAAAAAATATTATTTAATAAGTAAGTAAATATGTATTAAAAGTGATATTGATTATAAATTTAAATTATATTTATATATATTAATACATATATTATTCAAATAAATGAATAATAGAATATATTTATATATATATTTATTTCAATAAAATAGTTATTTATTTTCCTTTTTTTAAGTTTATATTCAATTTATTATAATAATGATTTGAAATATTATATGATTAATTAAAAATATTAAATACTCTAGGGATTATTAATTAATATTAATTGCATAATTTTTAATAAATAATAAATAAATTTTTATAGAATGAATTTTGAAACAACTTTGGCAGATTCTAATACAACCAATCCCAATTCTAATCTTGAAAATTTAACACATTCAAAATCCACACAATCAGATTATACAACTAAAAATAATCAAACATCACCAAATTCAAATGATGAGGTTAAAAGTAAAATAAATTTAAATCCATCTGGTAATAATAGTCCAATTGTTGATTCTACATTGGGATTATCTAAAACAAATCCACAAGATGATATATTATTTAGGGCTCGTTCCATTTCTCATTCTAATCATCGTCCACATCCACAAGCTCTTCGTGAACTTTCAGCTATTGTAAATGGAATGAGTTTGAATAATAGTATAAATAATGGATTGAATAATGGATTAAACAATGGATTAAATAATGGGTTAAATAATGGATTAAATAGTAGTATAAATGGAACACTGGGATTAGGAAGTAATGCTATTGGATTAAATAATGATGAATATAATTTATTTAATAATAGAAGTTTTACCGGTCAAAATTTACCTATTAATACTAATAATAATTGGGGTCCTTTAAAATGGCAAAACTTTAATAATAGTAATCAAGGTTCAGTTACAATGAATCAAAGCACATTTGGAATAATAAATAAAAATACTAACACTAACACTAATGTTTTAGTTAATAGTACAAATACACAAGTTAAAACAGACATTACTTCAAATATTCAAAATAGTGCAGATGATAATGAAAACATTAATAAACAGAATTCCATTACAACATCAACAATTACAACTACACTAACTACAACATCATTAACCACTTCAGTTCCATCACAAAATACAGCAGCGTCTTCTACATTAACCACAACTACAACAGCAGTGACCTCACAAGAAATTAATCCTTCAGGTTTAAGTAATAATATTACATCTACTACAACAACTACAATATCTAATATTCATATTCCATCTCTATTTAATGGTAATTCAAAAACGTATAATCCACTAGTTAAAGATAATAATAATCAAGATGAGTCAAGTGGATTAATGCATTCGGATTCAGATATAACTCTAATTAATAATCAAATAGTTAATAATTCTGGAAATACAAATATTAAAAATACTATGAATGGAAATATAACTTCACCAAGTGGAATAAACATGAATACACAAACACCATTAATTAATCAATTTTCAAAGTTATCCATGGATGTGTCAAATATGGGAAAAAGTAATCCGTCATCAAACTTATATAATAATCTTTTCTTTAATAAAGATTCGGAACAAAATAATATGTTTCATGGATCCCCACTTAATAATCAAGGAACTTCACAAATTATGAGACATAATTCATTACCTGCATCCGGCAATCCTTCATTGTTAATTAGTACTGAAAGAGAAAACGAGATATCTCATTTAAAAAATGATATTGATTTATTAATTCGTTCCTCTCAATTAAAATTTGAAGATTTAATAAAGTATAAAGGTAACTTTATAATTAACAATAATAAAATATTTTGAATAAATATATTCAAATGTATATATATTTGAATTTTAATAATATTATATAATCAAAGTATATAATTTATATAACTTAATAAAATTTAAATATGTTTTAATTAATATATTAAATGAAATATATATTATTTATTTAAAAATTATTTTTAATATTTAAAGATAAATTAAGCAATCCAAACTTACCCGTTGAAATATTAAATCATATTAAAAAAGAATTACTTATCCAAGGATGGTATCAACATGCTTATTACAGTATAAGAAAAATAAAGGATAGACTTCAAGAAATATTCAAGTTAAATCCGAGTGTTTGGATGGTAGATATAGATATCTATATCACAGGAGATATAGATATAACATTATATTATTTTAAACTTCACATTAACACTTGCTACGATTTAAAGAGTTGTATAGTTTCTGAATGGCATAGTAATCGTTATACAGAAATTTCTAATTGGTGGGCTAGTGCCAGTCTTTTATTCAATCAAATATTACTTTTATTTAAATTAAGTGAATCTACTATTATTAAGCCACTTACAGCACCAAAAATACATATAGAAGATGAACAATCTATTCATGATGTTGAAATAAGAAGTTCAAAGTCTGTTGATGAAAATATCTTTTCAAAGAAAATGCAAGTTATTGGAAGAAAGGGAAGTTTAACAAGTCACGGCTTAAATCCAATTTCTTCTAATCTTTCTAACTTAAATTCAAGTAGTAATATTACGAGTCCATTGGCAACTTCTTCGACTATTGTTGATTCCGAAGATGTTGAAAACTTTAATGAAGAATTAATTTTAGGTGAAAGTGTGTTACCAACAGGATTGGTTTCTTCTAATTCTAACATAATTACTTCAGTTGTTTCAAATACTACTGTTCCTACTTTACCAGTGATATCTGCTAATAGTAATATTAAGTTCCCATATCCTGGTACTAATATATATATACGTGGTTTGCCTATAACAACTACTGATGAAAGTTTATATAATTTATGTATTAGGTAAATAAAATATGATAAAAATAGGATATAAATAAATATAATTTAAAGTAAAATTATTCTTATTTATATTATAAACTAATTATTATTGTAATTATAAAATATTATTTATTATTGGTTATTATTATATATTAACAAATTTTTATTATTATCATTTCATAATATTAAATTAAACATAAAAAATTAAAAATATATATATATATATTAAATTTATGTAAAATTAAAATTAGATGGGGAAAAATTATTTCATCCAAAGCTATAGTTGATATGAGAACAAATGAATGTAAAGGTTTTGGGTTTGTAATGTATGAGACTGAAGATCAAGCTCATACTGCTTTAAGTGAATTAAATAATTTAGGATATCATGTTTCATTTGCAAAATCTTTAACTCATGCATCACAAGAATCATATAGTAGTAAATTAAAGAATTTAGAAGATTTAACTTCAATGAATATATATATTTCAAATTTACCATTAGATTATGATAATGAAAAATTACTTGAATTATTTGGAAACTTTAAGGTACTTTCACATAGAATATTAAAGAATCCAGATGGAACAAGTCGTGGTGTTGGTTTTGCTCGTTTTGGTTCAAGAGAAATTGCCCAACATGTTATTGAATTATTTAATAATAAAACTTTAAAAGGTGCAAAGTACCCATTACAAGTAAGGTTTGCTGATAGTATTGCTCAAAAGAAATTAAAGAATCAAGTAGCAACTAGTCGTAAAAGAAAAGATTCTATTAGAGAACAACAACATTCTCCATCATTTAATAATTTTAAAAAATTAGATGATTTTGATACAACATCTACCAATAAAAGTGAATCAGAATTTGAATATGATAGAACTCAAAATTCACAAAATTTTTAGATAATTAAGAAAAAGTATATATATATAATAAAAAAATTCAAAATAAAATCATTATCCAGTATAAACAAATACATAAAATTAATAATTAATAGTAAGAATAATAAAGCAAGATAATGATAAATTAAAACATGAAATTGAAGATTAGAAATTATAATAATGATATATATATATTCATTTTTTTTAATAGAATTAATTATGAAATTGTAATTTCTATCATATATATATATAAAGCATTAAAAATAAGTATATATTAATTCATTTTAACATTAATTATAGGAATACAAAGTTAAAAAAAAAAAAACGGTTATTTTATTATTAATATTTATAAATATCACTATAAGATATATTAAGCAAAGAACATTTTTTTTTTTAATATGAATATATTTTAAAATAATAAATATTTATTATACGTGATATATATAATAGTCATAATTTAATTTCAATAATATTAATCAAAAAAAATTTTATAAATATATTTTAATCATACAATAATACAAAAATTTTACAATAAAACTATAAATATAAACATTATAATTATAAAAATAAGTATATATTAATTCATTTTAACATTAATTATAGGAATACAAAGTTAAAAAAAAAAAAAAAAAAAAAAAAAAAATAAAGTTATAGAGAATGAATTAAAATTATAAAAATTATAGTTAAAAGTTCTTTTTCTTTTTTTTTTTCTTTTTTTTTTTTTTTTTTTTTTTTTTTTTTTTTTTAATATATTATTTATTATTGTTATTAACTTAATTACTATCAAAATTATCGTGCTTCATTGATATATATTAATTATTTTTATTTAAAAAATTAAATGACAAATAATAAATAAATTAAGTAATTAAATAGTTATGTTTTCGACCAATAATAATAAATTATTTTGATTTTGAAAAAAATAAAGTATGAAAAAAGATATATATAATTTATAATTTAATATTCATTTATAACATTTTTTAAATATAAAAAAGAGATGGGTAATACCAAAAAAATAAAATTAAATCATCAAAAAAAAAAAAAATTTTTTTTACTAATTTTAAATGATATTATTAGATGCAATTAAATATTTATTAGTGATATCAAAAGAACAATGAAAATTTTTGAAATTAGAAGTATTTATTTGTATTAAATAAAATATTGAATATAAATACATTTAATATCACAATTTATTTATATATATATATATATATTTTTTTTTTTTCATTCAAAAAATATCAATAAAATTGTATATTGTTTTTTTTATAAAATCAAATTAAATTGAATAGTTCAAAGATTATAATAAATAATAGTAAGTAATAATAATAATAATAATAAATGAATAACTAAAGCACATAATCAAACCAAAAACAAAAAATAAATTTGCTAACACAACAAACAAAATAAAAACAAAAGAACAACAACAACAAAAAAAAAAAAAAAAAAAAAAAAAAAAGGTATAAACATAAATATAATATTTAATTTAATCTTTTTTTTTTTTATTTTTTTTCTCTTCATCTTTCTTTTGTTTTGAATAAAATAGTATATATTATTATTTTATATAATAATTTTAAAATAATAATAATAATAATATTTGATTACAAATATAAAAAGTGATTATTAACAGTACAAAAATAATACAATAAATCATAAAATAATTAAAATAATAATAATAATAATAATAAATTATTTAAAATCATTTATATATATAATAAAATTATATATTATATTAATAAATAATATATATAACTTTAATAAAACAAAAAATAGTTTTTTAATTATCGTTAATCATAAAATAGAAAATTTAAATAAATTAATAAAATGGAAGTTAAAAAAAAAACAAAAGGAATAAAATTAAGAAATGTATTAAAAAAAAAAAGCATGTATGAATACATTATCTTTTCTATTGAGGATGTTTATACGAATTAACAATTCAGAAGTGAATTTTAATTAGTAATTATAGTAGTAAATAGAAATGAAATATTTGTAAATTAATAAATAAAGAAAAAAAAATTAATATAAAAATAAATCAAAATAAAAAATAAATAAATAAATAATAATAATAATTATAATAATTATAAAAATTAAAATATAAAAAAAGAAAAAAAGCGAATATAACATTTATATTAATTACTAAAAAATAAGTAAATAAATAAAACTATAGTTTTCTCTATTATAATAACAATTATATATTTACATTTTTCAAATATAATTTAATTCATTTTTTTATGTAATTTTCATTATATTAAATATTAATTTTTTTTTCTTGTTTTTTATTTAAAAAAAAATAAAATAAAAAAAAATAAAAAAAAAAGTTATAAAAATTTTCATATATAAAAATATATTTAAATAAAATTCCATTTTCAAAATTATATTAAATTTTAATTGAATATAAAGATTTGTATTTGATAATTTTATGTTTCTCATATAAATATATTTATATAACATATTAACTAGATTTTATAGTTAGTTACATACATAATTCTTTTTTTTTAAAAAAAAAAATTATTAAAATATTAATAATCATAATCATAATAATAATAATAAAAAGATAATAATAAAAAAAAAAGTTAATATAATTAATAATACTTAATAGTATTAATTTATTTACTTTAAAGGATATTGTAGTAAAGATTTTAAAATTTAAAATTATAATATTATACAATTTTTCATATAAAATAAATAAATAGTTTAATAAATCAATAATATATAAATTTATTAATTATAGGTATAGTAATAATAAATTATATTTAATAGATTTTATAAGATATTTTATAATATAAAAAAAAATTTTTTTATTATTTATTATTAAAATTTTAATTTTTTATATTATTAATCTTTATTTAATATATAATCTTAATTGATATATTTAAGGGAGGACTTATTGTCCTCCCCTCTTGTTAATCCTAAATAAATAAATAAATAAATAAATAAATAAATAAATAAATAAATAAATAAATAGAAAATCTAAATTTAAAATTTATTTTTCCTTTTTTCCAGAAATTAAAATTAAAGTCTTTTAAATTTATTTTTATACAATATAATTCTTAATTAATTATTATACTTTATAATTAACTATTAATATTAAAATATAACTGAAATTTTAAAATTTTAAAACTTATAATAAATTATTAGTATTATTCGCAGTCTATCAATATTATTTTATCTTATTATATTTATTAATATATATATATACGTATACCTCAATATATATTTTTTATTTTTTATTTTTATTGTATCATCATTATTATTATTAGTATTATTATTTCGTTTTTTTTTTAAAATTAATTATTTATGAACGGCCACGATAACCTCTACGGGAAACTTGGTCGTCTGGTATACGTCTGAAAGTCATTGGATATCTTGCCATAGTACGAGTACCACGATCTAAAACCCATTCGCCAACACCTAAATAAGTTTCTAATACAGTTCTTATTGGGCCATTATTAATTCTATCGGTGGCATATTCTTAATTGTGATTTTGTTTTTATTTATTATCAAAATATATAATTTTATGTAGTATTATATTTAAATATATAAATATATATATATATATATATATATATTTTTTTTTACTTAGTATTTATCTATTTATCTATTTATTTATTATTTTATGAAATTTAATAATTTTTATTTTTCAGTATTTATTTATCTATTTATTTATTTATTTACTATTTTATGAATTTTTAAAATTTTAATTATTTAATGTTGCATTTACCAAATCTACCAACACGACGCATTCCAGCTAAAGCAGTAGATAATAATACTGCATCAATTGCAGTACGAAAACCGAGAGCTCTTGGCATTTTTATGTAAATACTTAATTTTTTTTTTTTTTTTTAAAAAAAAAAAAAAAAAAAAATTAGAAAGATTATATAATTGGTAAAAAGTATACATATATATATTGTTTGAAATTATTAATGAATCTAATATTATATTTATATATATATTAAATAAAATAAAAATTGTTGTTTTTAGGTTTATTAATAATTACCTTTTAAGCTTATTTTTGATTTTATATATTTTTACTATTTATCAAAATTTTAATAATTATAAGTATATTTATTTATTTATGTATTATACATTACATTAATTTGAAATTTATTCATTCCATTATTTAAAAATTAAAATCAATTATGTTAAAATAATTCTATTATATTTATTATTATTATTATTATAGACGTTTATTCTATTTTACTATTTATTATTTTAGATATTTTGAATATTACTCATATGAATGAAATAATATAATAAATTTTTAAATTTTTACCTTAAATTTTATATATTATGGAGCTTTAATATTATTATAATATTTAAAAAAAATTTTTTTTATTAAAAAATATATAATAAAAAAACATTTGACAAATTAATTATAACAAATCAAAAATAAAAATTTTAATTTTTTAAACTTGATTAATAGGGTTAGGGTCATTATTAAATTATTAAAATTTGTTAAACATAATTAATTTCATTCATTATATCATGTATATATTTATTATTATTTTATTTTTATTATTTATTTATAAAATTATATATATTGTATATATATTAATATAATTAGTATAACTTATGAAAATCAAAAAAAAAATAAAATTATTTTAATACACCTTCAATTACAACCGATACTGAAAATTATAATATATTATATATTTTAAAAAAAATTATAATAAAAATAATAAAAATTTTTTTAAAAAAGCAAATATTTCTTTTTATAATATATTAAAAAAAAATTTTTTTTTTATTTTTAATGTATTAAATATTTCATTTATAAATATATATATATTTCATATATTTTATATAAATATTTAAAAATTTTTGGATTATATATATATATATATATATTTATTATATAATAATATAGTTTTAAATAATGTTAGATAAAATAAACAAGGATAAATTATAGATTTCGATTTTTAATAATATTTTTTTTTTTTTTTTTTTTTTTTTATTTTATTTTTTTTTTATTTTAATTTATACAATAAAAAATTTTTATGAATAATAAATAATTATAACTTTTTTTTTTTTTTTAAATTTTAAACTGTTTTTATTATTAATTTTACTATTTTTTTTTTTTTAAAAAAATTATCATTATTATTTTATTTTTAAAATTTAACTCTAATAAATTCCAATAATAATAATAATAATTTTAAATGTAAGTATAAAATTTAATAAATATAAAATAATAATAATAAATAGAACAATAATAATTAAATATATCAAAAATTTATTGAACAATTTAATGACGTCTCTTTTTTGTAGAGCTGACTGACGAAGTTTCGGAAGCACGTTTCTAATTATAATGAAATAAAATAAAATAAAAAAAAAAAAAAAAAAAAAAAAGATTAAATTTATTGAATTATTTAATAAATATAAATATACTAAAAAAAAATTAAAAAAATAATATATTACTCCTCTTCTTCTACGGTCTTCATGTGGTTCTTTTTCTTCTACTTCAGTTTCTTTTGTTATTAAACTAATTAAGGTATTACAACGTCTTCCAATTTCCTATAAAATCATAAATTTTTAAATTATAAAAAATATTCATATTAATTATTAATATTAAATATTTAATTTTATTATTTATTATTATTATTTTTTTGTTTGTTTGTTTGTTTGTGTTTTATTTTTATTTTTGTTACATACAGCAGCTGTTCTAGATTTCATAAACCAATCAAATCTAAATAAAGGTGAGTTTCTACAATCTTGTCTGATTTTCTCGTGAACATCCTCAGTACCATAGCCTAATCTCTCTAATGTAACTAACTAATATAATATTAATAATAAAAATATACAATATTTTTATATTTAAAATTTATATTGACAATATTATATTTTATTAAATATATTTTATAATTAAATTATTATATGTTTTATTATTTCATAAAAATTAGTACCAGATATCGATCTTCATCCTCGGTGTAATTTCTTCCTTTATTTTGGTGATATGGAATTTTTAATTGTTGAAGTGGATTTCTTTGACTTGAAATTTTTGCTGTTAACATATCTTGTATTTCTTGTATTTTTTGTAATTTCGCCTCTCCTTTTTCAATATTAGATATTATTTTTTCATAATCTAGTATGATAATAATATAAATAAGTTTATTAATTATATTTTATTTTTTATTCTAATCTGTTATTTTTTTTTATTTATTTTTTTTTATTGTTATATATATATATTTATTTTTAACTTATTGTTGAATTACAATCAACATTGTAATAATTTACCATTTAATTCCTTATAACGTTTCCAGAATACTTTAGAATATTCTTCAACTTCTTCAAAAGTTTTTCCATCTAAATCATTAGCAATTTGTTCAATATTATTTCTATATTAAAATAATATAAATAATATTTAATATTACATCTATTTATAAATATATTTTTTTTCAATATCAATTTTTACCTTCCATATTTCTCATTTGCCTTAATAAATGTTGTGAAATCACGTTTACCCCATTTCTCAAAACCCTAAAACATTACAAATATTAATATTTTATTTAATTATAAAATTTTTTTTAATAAAATATTAAAAAATCAATAATAATAAATTATTACTTGTCCCAATAATTTTTCTTTTTCAGCAATTTCTTCTTCAGTTAATGGTTCAGCTATTATATATTAAATTAAACAATATAAATATTATAAAAAAAAAAAAAAAACATAAAATTTAAATAAATAAATATTATATTATGAACAGTTAGTTATTTGCAACATTAATATGCTAAAATATGCTGATTTGATTTGATTAACAATATGTGATGAAAATGCAATATATTGACTTTAATATGTACCTTCATCAATCTTTTTTTGTTCTTCTTCGCGTTCTTTCTCTTTTTCTTTAAAGACTTCTTCATCATCTTCAATAACAACAGGCACTTTATAATTAATTGATTTCTTATATATAAATTTATATATAATATTTAGGTATATTTAGAAAATTAATAATATATTAACAAATTTTTAATTTAATGTATATATAATTAGATATTTACTCTGTATGCATAAATTTCCTTTTCATGTAATAAATATAATTTTTTTGGATAAAATTGGAAATCATACGTATTATGTAACTTGGGAGGTTTTGGAGGTTTTGGAGTACTGCTTTTATTACTTACTCTTAAAGCTTCACGGTAATAATCATCAACAGCATAATTTGCTATTAATGTATAAATTAATTTTATTTAATAAAATTAATAAATCCAAATGTAAAAATATAATAAAATTTATAAAATTAAGTAAATTTACAAATGCTTATTATATATATTATAAAATTTTGTTCATTATTTAATTACCTTTTCTTTCTCTCTTAGCTGGTTGAATCCATGTTAATCCAATATCAACTTTTTTCTATTTTTTTTTTTTTTTTTTTTTTTTTTTTTAATAAATAAATGGATATAAAAAAAAAATTATATTATAATTATATTTGTTTTATGTTATAATATTAATACAATTATTTACTTTGTTTGTACTGAAATCATGCCCTTCCCATTCATAAGCGTTACCAGTATCTGAAGTAAATTTCTGCAAATCTTCTAAACCAACTTTAGCATATTTATTTTCCAATTCTTGTGTTTTTTTCTCACCTCTTAATAAAACTTTTTCAATATCATCATCTGTAATAGTACTATTATATATATATATATATTATAATAATAATATAATTAATAATAATAAATGGAAATAATGTCAATAATTATAAATTTAATTTTATAATATTGATATATTTTATTTTCAATTTATATATTATTTATATTCATTAAAAATAATAATTACCTTTCTCCTGATTGCATTACTTCATTTGCACCATACTGAATCATACTAAGAAGTTCATCCTTACTTGCAGCCTTAGATTGCTGAGTTTTTCCTTGTTGAATAACTAATTGATCTAATCTAAGTTTTTGTGTGGCTCTTTCAATAACTTTTTCTTCAATAGCATTCTTTTATCATAATAAATAAATTTAATATTATATACATTTTAAATAGTTACATAAATTATATTTTCTTATACAAAATATTTACTTCAGTAATAAATCTGAATACTACAACTTGTTTTTTTTGACCAATTCTATGAGCACGATCTTCAGCCTATTTAAAATATTTAACAATAAAAGTTACATTAGGAAAATAAATAAATAAATACATTATTCTATAAATATTTATTATTTATTATTCATTATTAAAAATATTTACTTGAAGATCAACTTGAGGGTTCCTGTATAATTATGATATAGAATTAATAAAAATTTCGGATTAATTATTATTATAATAACAAAGCAAAAATAAAAACAACAATAACAACAACAACAACAACAACAACAACAACAACAATAATAATAATAATAATAATAATAATAGAATATTATTATTTTGTAAAATACATACCAATCACTATCATACATAATTACAATATCTGCAGTCGCAAGATTAATACCTAAACCACCAGCTCTTGTTGTTAATAAAAATATAAACTTTGAACTATTTGGTTTGTTGAATTCATCAATAGATTGGATACGATCATCATGTGATGTTTGACCATCAATTCTACAATAATCTTGTATTTAATATATATATATAAATTATAAATTATATTTATAATCAATGCACTAAAATAATAAAAAAAAAAAAAAAAAAAAATAAAAGTAAAAATAATAATAATAACAATAATAACAACAACAACAACAACAATAATAATATTAATAATAATAATAATATATAATTACCATATCCTTTCCATAAACAATAATCTTCCAAAATATCTAACATTCTACTCATTTGACTAAATAATAATACTCTTGAACCGTTAGCCTTTAAATGAACTAACAATTTATCCAAAATTGCCATTTTACCAGAATTATCAACGAGATGTTGATCAGTTGTATATGGTGGTCCAGGTTCAGCACCTATTAATGATTAATTAATGTTTATTTTTATTAATAAAATTAAAATTAATCATATATTATATACAAATTGTTATAATTATTGAAATAATAACTACCATCAAATAAATATGGATGATTACAACATTTTTTTAACTGCATTACAATATTTAATAAACGTGTTTTATTTTCTCTTTTACCACCAGCACCTATAAATATCAATATGTTTAAATTTATTTATAATATATTTATTTTATTAAATTATATTTATTAATATTGTTGAAATAAAAATGATTAAAAATTTTTATTTAAATTGTTTTAACCGTGAAATTTTACCATTTACTGCATCAATATCCTTTTCTAATATTTTTCTATACCACATTCTTTGCATACTACTCATTCCAACATAGAGATTTATTTTTTTCTTTGGCAATAATGATTTTTCAACATCGACTTTTATTCTACGCAATAAAAAAGGATTTAAGATCTAATTTTCATTACATTAAATTAAAGTTAGAGAAACATTTTTATATTACTATTTCCAATATATATTACTGATTTCTTAAGTAATAATAATAATAGAATCTAAAATTTTACTTTATGTAATTGTTGTACAACTTTATCTTGATCTTTTCCTTGTAATTCAAACCAGGAATCAAAATCTTCTGACTTATTAAATACATCAGGCAATAAGAAATTTAATAATGCCCAAAGTTCATGTAAATTATTTTGTAATGGGGTTCCAGTAAGCAAAAGTCTATTCCTACAATTAAATTCTCTTACGATTTTAGATAATGCAGAATTTTCATTTTTTATACGATGAGCTTCATCAATAATAATATACCTCCATGATAATTTTCTAAATTGAGCTTTTTCCAATAAACAAATTTCATAAGATGTTACACAAACTTCAAAGTTTAATGTTAACAATCTTTCCTTTACAAGTTTTGCCTTTTATTTATTAATAATTTATTAAAAGA
The DNA here is from genome assembly GCA_016946835.1 of Neocallimastix lanati (nom. inval.). NCBI lineage: Eukaryota > Fungi > Neocallimastigomycota > Neocallimastigomycetes > Neocallimastigales > Neocallimastigaceae > Neocallimastix > Neocallimastix lanati (nom. inval.). The sequence goes on along the minus strand of JACVTC010000073.1, from coordinate 569,047 downwards.
TCATTATTAATAATAAGCTACTAATGGTATAAATAAATTATATTTATTTATCTTTTTTTTTTTTTTTTTTTTTCTCTTAAAAAGGAAAATAATATTAATCTTACTCTTTCTTCTTTGTTACCATGAAGCATAAATACATTAAATTCTGGTATCCATTTGTTAAATTCGCTTACCCAATTATATAATGTAGATTTTGGAACAATAACCAAGTGGGGTCCTTTATTATTTTTATGGAATTTTAGGAAGCCAAGAAATGATATAGTTTGAAGAGTTTTGCCTAGACCCTAGATAAATTATATAACCAATATTTTATACGTTGTACAAATTTATAATTATTTAAAATTATTTTTCTTAAAAAATATAAAGATTCTGAAAAATTAATAGTACCATTTCATCTGCCAAAATTCCATTAATACCATTATTATACAATGAAATTAACCAGTTTAAACCTTGTAATTGATATTCTCTTAACTTTCCATTTTTAATATCTAATTATATAAAAATTAATAAATATTAATAATAATTTCAAATAATAGAAAAGAATTAAATTCTTTAAAATTTACATGAAGGTGATTCTGTTAATATAACGGTTTTTTGATTTTTCTTTTCTTCTCTTAAAATTTCTTCATCTTCTTCTTTTTCACTTTTTCTTCTACGTTTATCACTTTATGAATAGTTTTGAAAATGAAATATACAAAAATTTTAATTCATTATGAAATACATCATATATTATATCAAATATAAACTAAAATCAAAATAATAATAATAATAAAATAAATAAATAAGTAATTCTAAAAAATTTTTTAATAAATACCCATCATTTTTACTATTTTTTTTTTTAGAATCTTCTAATAAAGCATCAAGTGCAGGATCATGTTCATTTCTTTGTTGATGAAGTTTTAAAAAATGTGCAAAAATATCTGTTTTTCCTAAAAGAAATGCATATCTTCTAATTGCATCACTTTTCTTAAAATTATTCAATTTTTCTTGTTCCTTTTCAAAATTTTCATTTCTAATTCTATTTAATTCTCTTTTTGATACTTTCTCTGGCATACTATCAATCTTATGAAATTAAATTATAAATTTAATTACATATAAAAAAATATATATATATTCGTAACTTTGTAACATTTTCTATATAAATAATAAGATTATAAAAATAATAAAAAAAAAAAATAAAAATAAAAAAAATAATAAATACAGTATTCGGAGTTGAAAACCCACTATTCTCTGAATCGAAATCAGTTGTATCCTAATAAGATTCAATTTTTTATAACAATTAAATATGAATGTTAGAACTCGAAATTTTTATATTTAATTTTATTATTTATTATTTAGATATTATTATTGCAATATTTATATTATTTGTTATTACTTTTTCTGTTCTATGTGATTCAGTAATTGTTGAAGCTGGACTTGATATATCGACCATTGGTTCAAATTTTATTATTAAAAAATATTTAATAATAAACTACTTTAAATATTAGTAATAATAATGAAATTACTATAACTTTAATATTTATAATATAATCATGTTTTAAAAAAATGTAATAAATAAATATTAAATGTGAAATTATTATTAATTGATATAGATAGAACATTTTTAAAAAGAATATAAATATATTTTACATTCATAATTATAAAATTTAATCTTACCTTTATATGTTTTAATTTTTATAAATTATTTATATTTTACCTTTAGATGATTTAATTTTTTATAAATTTTTTAAAGTTTAAAGTATGCTTCAATTATTATTAAGTAAATTCTAATTTTAAAAAAATAAAGATAAACAAAACTTTTCTTCACAAAGAAAAAAAAACAAATTTTATAAAAATATTACAAAAAATATTTTATATGAAAAAGTTTGAACATTTATTAAAAAAAAAAAAAAAAAAAAAAAATTTTATTAAAAAAGATTAATCAATTAACTTTTAAAATGTTTGACAAAAATTTATAATTATTTATAATTGTCAATTTTCATATTTTTTTAACATTTTCAATCATATATATAATTTATTATTAATTATTTTAATTATTATTTAAAAATATTTAATTTATATTTTAATTTTCATTATATATTTCAAATTTTATTCTTTTTTAAGATTTCAGATTAGAACTAACAATTAATACTTAAAATATAACAGTTTTAATTAATTAATAAAGTATTTCTTATAATCTTTATTAGCATTATTATTATTTAATAATTATTAGAAATAATATTGAAAATCCTTTTTTCATTGAAAAAAAAAAGAAAAAAGTAAAAATAAAAAATAAAAATTAAAAAATAAAAAATAAAAAATAAAAAAAAATAGTTAAATTTTTAAAATATTGAAACATTTATTAATTATTATGAAAACATAACAACTTTGGCAGCAAATCTAGCTTTACTTTCTTGTTTTTTCTTTTTTGATATCATCCTCCTTCTTTTCTGTAATTTTAGTTTGAGCTACTTCATAGTTTTCATTTGTCTTGTCTCTACTGTTGAAAATATCTTCTTCAAGAATTAAGTTTTAGAAGAAAGATCTAAATTATAAAACGACTAAAAATTGGTTGATAAAGAGCTGAGCATTCTGGATCCAATTTTGAACTTTGAACTGATGATGAAATCAACATTTACTTATTGTTTATTTTGAGTTATGTTTTAAAATTTATATACACCGAAGAGAAATTTATGTCAATATTCATAACTAAGAATTCAGAAAAACTGACTTCTCTATTTATTTTTTTTAAAATTTTATTTAAAATTAAATATTTTTAATACAAACTTTTACATTATAACAATAAATCATTATAATATCATATTATACATTGAAATTTTTTGGTGTGTTTTTGGTTTAACTAAATTTTTCATAATAAACTTAATATCCGTGTCCATTATGATTCTGGGCATATTTTCTAAATTTAATTTTATCAATTTTAACTCTTGAAAAAAAAAAACTTTAAGTCAAGCATTATTCCAAGTATTAATTTCAGAATATGAAGATTTAATTGTTAACTGTTTTGACATTTTTAAAAACGATTTCACTATGAAAGTTTATTTAATAAATAAAAGGTGAAAGATTTTCTTTTTTTTTTAATATTCATGAAAAGTTTAAAAAATAAATTATAAAAGCTTAATTGATTATAAATACTATGATAAAATAGTTTAAAACTTTAAATATAATTATCAACTGTAATAATTGTGTTAATTTTTTTAAGTTAATTAAATTTAATTATATTTTAATTATTTTTCTAATATGAAAATCTTTTTAAATCTTTTTTTTTTTTTTGTAACAATAACTAAGTATATATTTTTGATTAGTATTGATTAGTATTTAATTATATTAAAAAAGTAAATATTGATTTTTATATTAGTTCTTATTTTTAAATTTTATTAATTTTTTAAATTAAATTAATAAATTTTAAATATCAAATAAAATCAGAAAAGTAGAAAAACCATTTAAAAATTTCGAATATAACAACTTTCACATAACCTATTATTGTTTAATATTTAATAATTAAAAAATTATATTTTATAAATATTAGTTTTATATTCACTTTATCATGATTCAAAATAAATGTTTTCATTTATCATGTATATTGACGCATGAGGACCATAAAATTTATTATTTCTCTTTCATTTTGGCTCATCGGTCACTTTATTATTATATAAAAAAAATTATTTCAATTTGATAAAATATAAATTCTATTTAATATTTTAAATTCATTAAATATTAAAATATAATTTTTTTTAAAATTTATTTAAATTATAGTAATAAAATAGTTACACTGTTTATTAATTTTTAACAGATGCAAATTAAATGATTAAAAATTAAAGTATTGATAAATATTATATATTTGAAAGTCATTTAATCTTCATTTTCAACAATTATACACACATAAAAAAAAAAAAAAAACTTAATAAAAATTACCAATACATATTGATTTTATAATTGTTTATTTTTATTATAAAACTCTATGTATTTTTTAAACTATATTTAATTAATTATATATTTAATAAATAGTTAGTTTTTAGAAATTTTCTTTTTTTTATAAACTCTAAATATAATATTTCTAATACTTATATATATATATTATACAATTTTTTTTTTTTTTTTTTTTTTTTTTTTTTTTTTTTTTTTTTAATTTCTAGATGGTTTTTATTAAAAATTAAAAAATAAAAAAAAAACTAATTCATTTAACTCTATTCATTGAAAATATTAATTTTTATATAGATTTAATAAATACTTTTTAAAAAATAATAAAACTATTATTATTAACATTCATTATTTATTAACTATTTTATTTTAATTTATTTTTATATATATATATATATTGATGTATTTTATATTTATTTTAATTATTTTTATAATTACTTAATTTTACTTAATTATTTTTTTTGAGAATACTAAATTCTATTTATTTTTAATCATGTTTAATTATTATTATTTTTTTTTTTAATATTAATTTTAATTATGATTGTAATTTTTTTTTTTTTTTTATTTAAATACAGAATATTTGAAATATTGAATTATATTTGTTTTTAAGTATTAAGTGTTTTAATTTAAATTTTATTTTTATTTTTAATTTTAATTTTTTTATTTTACTTTTTTTTTTTTTTTTTTTTTTTTTTTTTTTTTTTTTTTTTTTTTTTTTTTTACTTTTATATTTTATATTTTTATATATAGATATATTTTTTTTATTTTTTTATTTATTATTTATAATTATTATTTATTATTTATTATTTATTATTATTATTATTATTATTTTTTTTATTTTATTTTATTTTATTTTATTTTATTTTATTTTTATTTTTATTTTTATTTTTATTTTTATTTTTATTTTTATTTTTATTTTATTTTATTTTATTTTATTTTATTTTATTTTTCTTTTTCTTTCGCATTATAATTAATAAAAAAAGAAAAAAAAATTATATATATAATATATATTTATAATATTAATTTATAAAATTATTAATATAAAAAATTAATAATCTATACGCTATCTGGTTTAATAGTATGTTCCTTGTTGTGAATATGATGGATAACGTAATTCAGTTCCAGTTTTGCTTTGTCTTGACATATGGCTACTAATACTATATGCACGATTACGTTCTTCTGTTCCTCTAGCAACATCTTCAATACGTCTCATTAATTGTGATCTACTAGACTGTAATTGAGATGGTGTGGGCATATTAGAAAGTGAAGGTGATTGATGTACCGTACTTAGATTATTTTGAATTGGTGATTTTTGATAGAGATAGTTATTATTTGATATTATTGGAGAGTGATTTGAATTTTGAATTAAATTTTCTAATGTTGGCGATGGCATATTTCCTATATTTAACAAAGGTCTTGTCATTCTTGATGACATATAATTTGGAGCTAACATATCCGGTTGAACAGATCTTGTTCCATTTCGTCTACTAAATTCATAAGCACTTGTTAATGATCTTCCTTCATTAGGTTTTATATTTTGACTTAACGATGGTCTTCTTGAATATAAATTAGTTGTTGTTGATAAATAACTGTGTTGAGAATCTAATTCATCAAAATTCTCTCCAGCGGTACTACCCATCGATGGATATCTTAAGGAAATCATTGTTGGGGGGTGAATAGATGAATTTCCAGTATATGAAAGTTTAGGAGATTGAGCATATGAATAAAGTGGTGATTTTGAAAATGAATGAACTTTTTGATGTAGATCACGTACTTCATTATTCAATGAACGGTTAGTACTAATTAATATTCAAAAATAAATAAATAGATATTTAATTAATTAAAATAATATATATAAATATGAATATATAAAACATTAATTAATTTTTTATTATATAACTAAAATATATATACCTTGTTAATTTAGCAATAATTTTCAATAAATGTTGTTGGTCAGATTGATCTTCTTCTTTTCCAGTTTCACCCTCTGGTGTTGATGTAGGTTCATTATTATTATTATTATTATTATTATTATTATTATTATTATTATTATTATTATTATTATTATTATTATTATTATTATTATTATTATTATTATTATTATTATTATTATTTGAGTTTTCATTATTATTTGTAAATCTTGTATTAAGTTCTACTTTAGTTGATTCTGTTATTAAAAATTCACTCTCTTTTTTATCATTATCAAATGTAGTTTTTGGTAAAGGTTCAAGATTAATATTTTCATTTGCTTCTAATGATTTTAGATTATTTAATAAGATATTATTTGTTTTATTTTCTTTAGATAAATTTGGTTGTTCCATAACTAATGAACTTTTTACTTCTTGATCTAAATTTATTATAGAACTTGATGGTAATATAGATTTTTCTCCATAAAGGTTTTTAAATTCCATTTCTTTAGCTGATAATTGATTTAAAAGTCTTGAAATTTTTGTTTCCTGATCATACATTTTTTGACGCTCCAAAGTAATAGTCATAAGATCTGCCTCAAGTTTTGATGTTAATTGTTTTTGTTGATTATCAATATCAGTTAATTGCTTGGCTCTAACATTTAAATTATTCCATTCTGCTTTTATTTGTTCATCAATTTCCAATTTATATCTTTCTGCTTCCATGTTTCTTAATTTTATGTCAGTTTCACAATCTCTTATAACTTGTTCACGAGTATTTAATTTATGCTCCACAGATCGTAAATCCATTTTTTCTTTTTCGATTCTTTTTTCTGTTTCCATTAAAAACAATTCACGTTGTCTAATATCTTCATCTTTCTTTTCAAATGATATTTCTCTTTCTTGAAGAATTGTTTCCCTTGTTGATAAATTAATATTAACATCATCTAAATGTGTTAAAAATCTTAAAGCTGATTCGACAGTTGGATTAGGTATAAATTTTTGTAATAAATCTAATGGAATACTATTAGTATGGTTTAAATTAGAAATAGATTGGTTTTGCCTGTTCAATAATATTTCATTTTCTTTTTTTAATGAATTGATCTCATTATTTAACTTTTCAATTTCAATTCTTTCATTCTCATTTGGATTCTCATCTAATTTTCTTAATTCAGCTTCTTTTTCTTTATTATTCATTTCAGTTAAATAATTATTTTCACTTTCGACCAATTTCTTTTTAAGATTACTTATTTCTAATTCATATTTATTACATAATTCATTCCTTCTATTAATCTCTAAATTGAGTATATTTTCTTTTTTTTGTATAAGTTCATGGTTTTCTTTTTGTAAATTTTCAAATTTTTTATTAAAATTATTATTTAAATCCTCAATTTGCTTTTTGTAATTTTCATTTTGCATAAATATATCTTGGTACATAGTTTTCAATTTTTGTTTTTCTTCTTGTAATCTATTATTAATATTATTTAATTCTAAAATTTGATTATCTTTCATTTCTACTAAATTTAAAGCATTATTCTTCTGAACTTCGATATTTCTTAATTTTTCTTCAGTTCCATTTAATTGTTCATTCAAACTATTACATTCTTGAATTTTATTATTTAATAATTCTTGAAATTTTTTAACTTCTTCATAATTAGATGTTTTTTCATTCATTATTTGTTCATAATCATCTTTTAACTGCTTGCATTCCTTCGTTAATTGATTAAGTTTAGTAGTTGAATCATTATACTTTGTATTTAATTCATCATATTCTCTTGACTTAATATCAATCATATTTTTATTATTAAATAATGAATTATTTAAATCATCGTATTCTTTAGTTTTTTTTTCTAAAGATGATTGTACTGACTGATATTTTTCATTCATTTCTTGATATTCCAATGTTAACTGGTCTAAATTAGATTGTGATTCTTTAAATTTATTATTAATTAATTGGTATTCATTTGTCAATTCATTTAAAGTTAATTGTACTGTTTGATATTGTTCATTAATTTTTTTAAATTCATGCATTCTTTCTTCTAATAATTTCTGAGAATCTTGATTAGATGATAATGCCACTTCATATTCATTTGACTTTTTATTCAATAATTGTTGTACTTCACCATATTGATTATTTAATTGTTGAATTTCATTCATTTTATCAATTAAATCTGATTTTAATAGTTGGATTTCTTTATCTTTATCTTTAATAATATCATTAAGTTCTTTATAACTTCGAATTTGTTCATCGCTTTTTAATTTTATATTCTCCAAATCAACTGTTAAAGAATTAATTTTTTGTTCATAGTGACTTTTTTCATTTTCAATATTATGAGTTAAATTATTTAATTCTTGTTCATATCTAATTTTATCATTCTCAGTTTGCTCAAACTATATGCAAATATGAAATTAACAATAAATTAATAATAATGATAATAATTATAATAAAAATTATAATAATAAATAATATAATAATAAAAACAATGTCACATACATTTTGACTTTTTTCATTTTCTAATTTCGATATTCTCTGTCTTAATTCATTCAATTCTTTTTCTTTTTGTTCTAAATAAGATTTAGATTGAATAAGTTGCTCATTTAATTGACTGATTGAACTATCTTTATCCCTAATTCTATTTTCTATTTCTAAATTAATATCAAAATTATTTTGATTTTGTTGTTCATATTTCTTAATTTTTAATTTATTCTCTTCAATTTGAACTTGTAATTCTTTGTTTATTTTTTCAATCTCTTCTTTTTCATATATTATTTCCGATAATTTATTTAATTCTTCGGTTTTTTCTTGGATAATACATTCTTTTTCTTTTAATAATTTATTTAAATTATTTAATTCTAAATTTTTTTCATTTAATTTATCATCATAAATATTTTGATTATTTGTATTAGCTTCTAATTCTCGATATTTTTTTTGCAATTCATCAAAACTTTTACTTTTATTTTTATATTCTAATTCTTTTTCATTAAAACTACTTTTTAATTCTTCTAATTTTTTTGATTCTTCCTGGAAACTGTTTTCAATTTTGTTAATTTCATTTTGTTGCGAATTAATATATGCTTCTTTACTTTTTAATAATTCATTTAGTTGTTGAATTTCATTAACTTTTTCACTTAATTGTCGCTTTATCAAATTAAATTGTTCTGTTTTTTCATTTATTAATTTTTGGTATTTATTAAAAGAACTATCGTAAGAATTTACTTTTTCAGTTAAAGCATTTGAAGAAACATTTGTTTTTGGTGTTTCTATAATATTTTTATTATTCAAGTCGTTATTTTGATTTTCCTTTTTATCATCAATCCCACTATTACCACTTATACTATGATTTCTTGAAGTTGCCTAATAATATAAAAATATTTAAGTATTTAATATATTAAAATATATGAAATATTTATACATTTATATACTAATAAACAAAGCAATTATAACACTTTTACTGTTTTAGGAGTTCCAGTAACTGTTTTTTTATATTGATTAAACTATTATACATAAATATAATAATAGTTTTATAAAATAAAATAAAAATTTGTCAAAACATAATTTATATAAAATTATAAATTAAAAATAATATTTTTATATATTTATAAATAACAAACTCTAAGTTTAGCTATACGAAGTTTTTCTTCCCTGTCCATTATATATATCTTTAAGGTAATAAAAATTTAATTTTTATTATATTTTAAAACTATATTATATATTTCAAAAAAAAAAAAATAAATAAAAAAAATAAAAAAATAAAAATAAAAATAAAAATAAAAATAAAAATACAAAATAAAAATTAAAAAAAAAAATAAAAATTAAAAAAAAAAATAAAAATTGAAAATTGAAAATAATAAATGTAATTGTTAGAATTATTTTTAAATAATATGTTTATTCAATATTTTTATTGTATTATTGTTAGAAGTAGTATTATTACTATTAGTAGTAATAATAGAAGTAATAATATTATTACCTGTATTATTACAATAGTTTTTAATTTTTTATTAAGTTAATTACAATTACTTTTATATATTTATTTACTTATTTATTTTTATTTATCTAATTTAATGATATTTTTATATTTGTTAAAAAATATTCTTCATTCTGAAATAATTGATTTTATTTATTTAAATTTAATCCTGTTTAAATATCATATTAATATATAAACAATTTTTATATCTTATAATATTATTAACGGTTAAATATTATAGAAATAAATATTATATATATTATCTATAAATAAAATTATAGTATTAATTAAATATCAAATATAATTAGTTATTAAATGAATTTTATATATATAATACATATTAAAAAATTAAAAATATATATGAATCTAATATGACTTTTATTACATGATAATAATTTTTTTTTTTTTTTTTCTCATTATTATTTTGTTTATTATAATTATCTTTTTATGAAAACCTCTCAGATAAAATAATTTTTGTTCTAGTCATATTTATTATAAAAAAAAAAAAAAAAAAACTATAATTTCATTTGTTCCATTATATGGTTTTACATTGTTTTTAAAATAGTTTTATGATTTATTGTATTGAATAAATATAATAAATAAAATTATGTTTTACTATTTTTTATTAAACTCAAAAGTGTTAAGTAACAAATTATTTATTGTATTATTAATATTTTTAGTTCATGAAATAAACAATTAACTTAGAAGAAATAATATTTATTTCTTTTATATCTTTATAAATTTGATAAAGGAATTCAAAAAAAAAAAAAAAAAAAAAAAAAAAAAAAAAAAATAATTTAATAATATTTATATCTTTAAATTTATATTATAAAATTTACAATATAATGAAGGGGATAAATATGAGAATAATCGACTTATTCATATAAACCATTACATCCATTACATTAATATATTAAAAAATAAAAATAAAAATAAAAATAAAAATAAATAATAAATATAATGTATTAAGAATAATGATTATCAAAATATTTATATAAAAGACTACATTTTTATCACTAATTATATAATCCTTCATAACAATCTTAATTTTTTCTTTTTTTTTTTTTAGACAGGGAAGAGGATAACAATCCTAAAAATTACATTTTTTTATTAATTATTTTATTATTACTATTTATTTTTGTTATTATTTTTAAAAATAAATAATTTAATATTAATATTATTATTATTATTATTTGAATAAATATATATAATAATCATTAATAGATTAATAAGAAAAAATATTGGATTAATATGAAAATTAATTCGAAATATACAACATTAATTAAATGATAAATTATTTACAACAAATTAGCTTGTTTCAAAAAATAAACGCTTTAAAGCATATATACATATATTTATATTTAATTATTTAAGAAATTACGCATTGCGTTTCTTGTTTTGAATTAAGTTTTGAATTTCTTTCTAATTCACTTGAGAGACTTGCATTTGGATCATTTCTAGATATTACTTTTGATATATTCTAAAATTATTATTCAATAAATAGTTAATAATAAATAAATAAATAAATAAATAAATTTATACATATAAATTTTCAATTAAAATATATAAATTAAAACCTTTGATTCATATTGCTTTTTATAGTATGAAATTCCCAAAAGTGTTGATATTATTTGTAAGAACATATTATTGATATTTTCCCCAGTTTTCGCTGATACATAAAATCCATTTATCTTATTATTATTTATAAAATTTTCATGCATTTCTTTTGTTACTGTTTGCATATGATATAAATCAACTATTTTAATTATCATTATTATATATATATATATATAACATTAATGTTTATTAAATTAAATATATTTTTATTAAAAATTGACAAAATTTATTACTTTTATTTCCAACGCATGCAATATATGGGTTATTTTTCAATGATTGTTTTGAAGATAATACTCTATTAACAATATTTAACCATTTTTCTAAATTTTGAAAGCTCAAAGCATGAGTAATATCATAACAAAATAATATTGCATGTGCTCCATACAAATAATTAGCAATCATTTTATTATTTATTGCTTGTCCTCCAATATCCCAAATTTGAATATTTGCTGTTACGTCACCTTTTAAAGCAAATAATATATGTTTTATTTATATTATTTTAAATTCTACGTATTAAAATTACAGATTAATTTTTAATTTCATTTCATTATATTTTGAATTACTTACTACTTAGATTGATTCTTTTTGAATAAAAATCTAATCCCAATGTCTGTTCATACTGAATAGGAAAAGTGTCTTGGGAAAATCTTTGAGCTATTGAGGTTTTTCCGGAAATCTCATTTCCAAGCATTACTATTTTAATTTGTGGTTCTTCATTATCAATTTTATTATTTTCATTGCTTTGTTCTAACATTTTTTATAAAAAATTTTAATTAAAAAATAATGAAAATAATTAATTTAAAAAATTTTTATAATATTATTATATAATTTAAAAATTAATTAATGAAAGCCACAAAATTAATTAATAAATTAAAATCTATAAATTAAAAAAAGAATTAAATTATAATTTTATAAAATGTGGATATTTGCGAAGTTTATTAAAAATATTATAAACTTTATTTCGTATTATTATTAAAATTTCCTTAACTTTAACCCTATTATTCTAAATGAATTTAATTTTAGTAACTATATGATAAAAAAAAAAATATAAAAAAATATATATAAATATTAAATATAAAGTAAAATATTTAAATATAATTTATTTAATAATATTATGAATTAAAATAATTTTTGTAATTATGAAAATTGGAGTTTTTCGAATAAAATTTTAAAATATAACAAATAATGTCAACAAAACAACAATATAATGAAAGAAATAATAACGAAGATAATAAGCTAAGCAATCAAATGTCAAACCAATCAGTTAAAGATATTAAATTAGACGAAAGTGAAATGATAAATACTAATTCTGATGAAGTAAATGATAAGAATTCAAGTTATGAATATGAAACTAATAATAAGACCCAAAATAAGCATAAAATGAAAAAACCATTGTATACATATACCAAAAGAGAAATTAGTGGCTACCGAACAGGAATGGGTGAATATGTTCCCACAAATCATACATTACCATTAACCAATTTAGCTATTCCAACCCCTGGCCCTTCAGATTATTATCATGATCTTGATAAATCAGGCAATGAATACACAATATTAGGACGTCCACATGAAAAAGTAAATGATACCAGTCCAGGACCTGCAATAGTTAATACTAGATTAAAAGAAAAGTATCCATATTGGACAATAGGAAAAAAATTACATTATCCAAAAAGTATTTATCTTATATTTTTATTAATAAACTGAATTAAAGTAAAATAATGATAAAATTAATATATATAAATAATAAATATCTATAAAAAAGATCCATATGATAATGGCGTACCTGGACCTTATTATTCACTTCCTGATATTCAATTTGATGGACAAAAAGCAACTTTAAAATCAAGACATTATTTAAAAGGTATTTATTGAGTTTATAATTTCGTTTTTTGGATATATTAATAATAATATTATAATAAAAATATTTTTAGGTGAAATTTATCCCAGTCCTTCAGATTATAATTGCAGAAAAGAAAAGCCTGATGGACCAATGTATTCATTTGGCAGAAAATATGATAAAACAAGTATGTTTAATAGTAATATTTAATAAATGATTAACATTTTATTCTAAATAATATTCATTAATCATATTATTTGATAGTTCAAGATAATCCAGGAACAGGAAAATATAATGTATTATACAATTATTTATCAACAATGAAACAATACCCAATATATTCATTTCATTCAAAACCAGGAATTGGACTTTTTGATAAAAAAGCAGTTGATAGTAAGTATTGATATAATATTCTATATAAATTTAATTTAAATATTTAATATTTTTAATATTTTTATAATTATTTAAATAAATTATTAATTAATTGTAATTTATATATATAATTATATCAATAGATGGTACTCCAGGAGCTAATAAATATGATATAAAAATACAACCATCAAATATATATGCTTCAATTAAAGGAAAATATAAAGATTATAAAGGAAATGGAGTACCTGCACCAAATAACTTTGAAATTCCTTCAACAATTGTTAGTCAAAAAAATTTTTCATTTACAGGAAAGCCATTGAATGGTAATATTATTTATTAAATTCAATTATATTAATGATTATTGAAAAGTAAACATAAAATATACTTTTATATTTTGATTTTAATTATTAATGTCATTATTTTAAAGAATTTGAATCCAAAGCAAATGATCCAGGCCCGGTAAATTATAGTCCAAATTATGACGAAGTTTTAAAAAAAAGTCCAACATATTCATTTGGAAAAGCTGTTAGGTCAAATGAATTAAGTATAAATAATATTTATTATTATTACTATTTATAATATTAATAATAATAATATATTTATCTACATATTAAAATATGTACTAATTTGTATAAATTCAATTTTTAAATTAATGCAAATTAATATTTTTAAATTATAAAGCTATAAGTAGAAAACCAGGACCAATACATAATGTAACATATGAAAATATATCATGTAATACAGAACCTAAAATTACAATAAAAGGAAAACCAAAAGTAAAAATACCAAAAACTCCAGGTCCATCAGATTATTTTAAAGACATTATGAATATTCCAATAAAACTGGAGAAAGTTAGAAGAACACCTAAAATTCAAAAATATTTTGGTTCTGGAAGAAGTAAAATATTTTATATATTATTAAAAAATTAAAAATAAAAATAATAATTACTAATCATTATTAAATAATAAATAATAATTCAATAGAAGAATCAAAAAAAGTACCACCAACACCAGGACCTGCATCATATGATATTAGTAAAATATTAAAGTATAATTCATCACCAAATTATACAATGGGTAAAAAGTTAAATGAAAAGAATAATACATGCCATACAGAGTTTAATTATACTATATCAGAAAAGCCAAAAGATGGAATAAAGTTCAAAGGAAGAATGTCAAATTACGTTTTGACATATCCAAGTAATCGTGTTAATACAATAAAATCAAAAATTTAATAAAAACAAAATAATTTATTGTTAATAAAGTCTTTGTTATTTAATATATAATAAAATAATGTCAATTATTGTTTTTTATATATATAAAATTTATATTTTTTAAAATACTTTATTATATAAAATTCATTTTATAATGGATGTATAAATGTAAAATATTTTATTAAATATTATTAATAAAGATAAATTAATAATAATAAATGGTAATATAAAAAAAATATAAAAATATTTTCTCCATTTGTTATTATATAAATAAAAATCAGATATAACTAAAGGTTTGATTGTGTAATAAGTTTATAATGTTTTGAACAATTTTTTTTCAGACATTTCTTGCAAACATTAATATATTTTCTATCACCAGCTTTTAAGATAGGTTCATTATTCAAAGCTTGATAGACCATATTTGCAATACATTTAATATAGCCCCATTTTCCGCATAAATAATCAATTTGCTTTATTTCATTAATTCCAATCTGTAAAAATTTTATTTTTATAAAAATTAAAAATTAATAAAAAATAATTAAACTATATTTTATCTATTAATTTATCATTTACCTTTTTAGAATAGGATTCAGCTGTTTCAATTTCATTTATAAACATTCTTTCTAAAAGGTCCATTGAAAATATTAATGGAACTAATAAAACCTGAGAAAACCCATTATTTTTAATGTTTTTTAATGAAGATCCAATATTTGGACCAAGTTTTTCTGTTATACCATTTGGTGTTTGCCAACATATAGTATATGAATATTCATTTCTTAATTTTGATATGATACTTTGAACTGTTGATATTACTTCCTTTTTATATCCATTCTTTTCATTATTAAATGATGAATATGTTGATTGAGCACAGAATAATAAAAATATTTTTGAGATATCTTTATCACTAAAAGTACTAATCTTTTCGTTTATTCCTTTAACGAAACACTAAATAACAAAAATAATGTATAAAATATATATTAATGAAAATCTTTAATTTAAATGCTTTTATTTACTTTTCTAATTACCTCAATCAATTCAGGATAATTCGCCCAATTATCAACAATTTTCCATCCAATTTTTTTATCTTTATCAAATACTTCAATATATTCTTGTATTTCTGCCATAATACGTGATGTATATGAATCAGAATAATGTGGATTATTAAATATTACTATTACTTTAGATATTTTATTAGATATCATTTTTCTTAATGTAGATGGTATTTTACCAATTCCATTATTTTTTACATAATACAATTTATGAGGTGCTATTTTAAAAAAAAAAATCTATCAATAATTTTTTTTAAAAAATTGATTGTTTTGAAATAAACATAGAAATAGAATGCTTTATGTTATATTTTCTTTTTAAAATATTAATTACCTGTTAAGGGCGATATTTTATTCATATATAATTCAAATATTTTCTTTTGCTTTAATGACCATAAATTGTTAAGTATTCTTGGATTATTATAACAATTTTGGTCCTGTAGCATAAATATTTTACTATATTTTGAAGCTATCCATGATCCTATGGATTTTTGAAATGGTAAATTTACAGATGTAAAAATATATTTGAAAAATTCAGAAAACTCATTTTGGCTTTTTGGATTACCATTATTAATTATAAGTATAGCTGTTTTCTTTTTTCTAAATTATTTATATATAAATAAAATATTTATTATTTAATATTTAAATATTTTTATGTTATATTTAAATTTCATTAAAATTTCTATATACCCTTTATATTCATTCGATATTTCATTTTCACTCATATTAAATTTATTAAAAATTTCATCTGTTGTTGGAGGGAATACATTATCTACTGTACTGATATTATCTCCATTTTTTATACATTTATCTATATTTTCTTCAATTATATCATTAATTTCATTTTTTGTATCTTGTTTGATTAAGCTATTGTTTATATCATTTTCAGTGGCTTTATTAAAATCATTAATACTAAAATTATTATTACTATTATCATCATTTTTGTTATCCATAATATTTATATTGGAAAGTTTATTAATTTTTAGAGGTATTTTTTTTGTAATATTAATTAAATTATTAACAGGATTCCCACTACCTTTAGAATTAATATTTAGATTTAAAGGAATTGGTATATTAACAGAGCCTGAAATTTCATTTGTTTCTTTATTTTTTTTTGAAATTTCTTTATTTTTCTTTATTGTCTTATTAATTTTTTTTGGTTTCTCATTCATAGATGAATTATTTATTAATTTATTATTATTTTCTTTTATTGTGTTTATATCTGAATTGTCATTTATTGAATTAATTAATTCCTTTAAATTATGTAATTCTGTCTTTATTGTTAAACATTTTTTATTAATATCTCTTATTGAATCGTTATTAATATTAATTCCTATATTTAAGGATTAAATTTATATTATTATTATTATTATTATTATTATTATTATTATTATTATTATTATTATTATTATTATTATTATTATTATTATTATTATTATTATTATTATTATTATTATTATTATTATTATTATTATTATTATTATTATTATTATTATTATTATTATTATTATTATTATTATTATTATTATTATTATTATTATTATTATTATTATTATTATTATTATTATTATTATTATTATTATTATTATTATTATTATTATTATTATTATTATTATTATTATTATTATTATTATTATTATTATTATTATTATTATTATTATTATTATTATTATTATTATTATTATTATTATTATTATTATTATTATTATTATTATTATTATTATTATTATTATTATTATTATTATTATTATTATTATTATTATTATTATTATTATTATTATTATTATTATTATTATTATTATTATTATTATTATTATTATTATTATTATTATTATTATTATTATTATTATTATTATTACCTTCATTCACAATATTTTTCTGATTATCAGTTTCTCTAATATCAGTATTATCTTTGATTTCATCATTTGTTTCTATACCATTCCAAACATATACTAAATCATTTTTATTGGTATTATCATAATTATACACCCATAAATGATTAAGGGAGTTGGATCTTTCTAAAGATTTAGTATTATTTTTAGCTGTTTGTATTTTATCTTTGTTTTCAATATTTTTATTATATTTTTTTTCATTTATTTTTGATATATTTTTTAATATATCTATTTTTATATCTTCATTATTTTTGTTTTTGTTTTCTAATGAGCTATTTAATTTTTGATCATGTTTTTCATTTAATTGCTTTAAATCATTTTTCCAAATATAATATAGTATATCTGAATTTTCATACAATCTATTTTTTAAATTTTCATTATGATTTTCATTTATATTATTTTTTATTTTGGTTTTAGCTTTCTCTTTATTATTCTTTACATCACTATGATATTTCCAAGTATTATTAGCTATTAATTCTTCGCATTTGATTTCACTTTTTTTTTCATATTCAGGCTTCCATGTATGATTTATTAAAATATCTTCTGTATTATTTTCAATATCATTATTAATTTTTGAATTTTTAATGAAAGATTTTTCTGTAAAGTCATTTTCATTATTATCTTTCCATCTATATTTATTAGGATTAAAATTATTTTTTGGATCATTTTTGTTCTTCCAAATATGATTTATAACGGTTTCTTCATTATTACTGTTAAAATTAAGTTTCCACAAATGTTTAATAATATTCAATTCATTATTATTTAAATTGTTGTTAATTTCTTTTTTATCTCTTTTGTTATTTTCCCCTTCATCTTTCCATTCATAATCGATTGTTGTTTCTTTATTATTATATTGGATTTCGTTATTTTTCCAAATACTATCAATAATTAAATCTTTATCCGTATTGTCGTTACACTCAGGCTTCCATACATGATTAATAATGGATTCTTCATTATTAGAACTTTTTTCTCCATTATTCCAAATATTACTAATAAAGTCTTTATCTGAATTATTGTTATATTCAGGCTTCCATACATGATTAATAATGGACTCTTCATTATTAGAACTTTTTTCCTCATCATTCCAAATGTTATTAATAATTAAATCTTTATCTAAATTATTGCTATATTCAGGCTTCCACACATGATTAATAATGGATTTCTCATTTTTAGAACTTTTTTCTTCATTATTCCAAATATTATTAATGATTAAATCTTTATCCATATTATCATTAGATTCAGGCTTCCATACATGGTTAATGATAGACTCTTCATTATTTGAGCTGTTTTCCTCATTTTTCCAAACATTATTAATTATTATACTTTTTTCTTTTTGCATATTATTTTCAGGTTTCCATCTATGGTTAATAATTGATTCCTCGTTATTTAATTCTTTATTATCTTTTTTCCAAACATTTTTAGCAATTAAATCATCATCTTGATAAGATTTTTCTACTGGCTTCCATATATAGTTAATTATTGAATTTTCATTATTATCATTGATGATTTTTTCAGGGTCTTCAGAATTCCATACAAAATTAATTAATGAATCTTCATTATCATGGCTATCATTAATTGAAAATATGTATTTAAGCAGTGATTCATCATTTTTATCTTGGTTCATGTCTTTTTTCCATATATGATTAATTATATATTCTCTAAATTTTGTTTTATCATTACTCTTATCATTCTTCCAAATATATCCTAAAATATTTATTTTATTATTTGGAATATCATTTAATTTCCATAAATAATTTATTATTGATTTATTATCTTCAGATGATTTCCACACATGATTTATAATTGATTCATCATCATTAACATCATTTACATTACTCTTCCAAACAAAATTAATTTCAGTTCTACCATCATTATTCATATTTTTACCATTATTCATATTCCATAAATATTTCATTGTAACTTCATCGTTATTATTGTCTTTTTCATTCTTCCATACATGATTAATAATCGATTCATCATTTTGTTGATTTGCTTTAATATTATTATTTTTCCATGTGTGATTTAATAATTTCTTTTTAGATTTATTATTTTCATCATTTTCATTATCATTAGTAATAAATTTATACTCGTCTTCTGATTTCCATATATCATTTACTATAAATTTTTTATTACCAATAATATCATCATAAATCCACATATGTTTTAATAAATCTTTTTCTTCATTATTGCTTATTTTCCATAGATAACTTAAAATATTAGTTCCTTTTTCTTTACTATCATTGTTATTATTACCATTTTTATTATTAATACTATCATTTTTTAATTTATTATCACTCATTTCATCATTTTCTGGTTTCCATAAATGTTTTAATGTTAATTCATTGTCATTGTCATTGTCACTATTATTTGTGCTTTTATTAAATTTATCTTTTATCAGCTCTTTATTATTACTAAAATTTTGATATTTATCAGATTTCCAAATATAATCAAGAATGTCAGATTTGTTACTTTTATTGTCACAATTTATCCATGAATGATAGTTAATTATATTATCATTTTCATTTTTACTTTCAATATCGTTAGGTTTCCATATATGATTTAATATTAATTCATCATTTTTAGTTTTAACTATTGATTCTTCATTTTTTTCTTTCTCTATACTTTTACCAAAATCTCCTTTCCATATATAATCTAAAATATCTGATTTATTATCATCAATTTTATTTTTCCAATCATATTTATTGTTTATAATCAACGCTTTATGATTAATATTAGTCTCGTCATTATTTCTGTTTTGATAACTATTTTTCCAAGAATGATTTGGAATTTCACTTTTATTATTAAAACTTTTTATTTTCCATATATCATCAATAACAAATTCATTGATATTTTTTTTATATTGATTTTTATCAATTTTTTTTTTAACTTCATCAATTATTTTACTATTCTTTAAATCTTCATTGGTATTAGTTAAAAAATTATCAGTATTACTATCATAAATATTATTTGATTCTTGAATATAATTATTTAAAATTTCATCATTGTTTTCATTTATATTATTTAATAAATAATTCTTTCTTAAATTATTATTAACACTATTATTATTTTCCTTTTTATCTTTCCACATATATTCATTGATATTATCATTATTGTTCCATATATAATTTTCATTCCTTTTTTTATTGGTTTCAATATTTTTATTATTCCACAAAAACTTCTTATTTTCAAATTTATTAATTTCATCATTGTCACTTTTATTTTTATTATCTGTATTGCTCCATTTATTTTTACCTTTAATAATTTCATTATTTGAATTATTACAAATGTATTCTTTAGTTTTATTTTTATTAATATCCTCTTTACTACTTTTGTTTTCATTATATAATTTATTTTCATTTTCATTTTTGTTCTCTTTATTAATATTATTATGCTTATTCCAGATAAACTTTTCATTAGTTTCTTCATTGTTATTTATATTATTATTATTTGAGTCATTCCATATATATAAATCATCCTGTTCTTTATTACTTTCAACATTCAATATATTTTCGGTTTTTTTTACACTTTTGTTTGTTTCTTTTTCCCATATATAAATCTTATTATCTTTATCTTCTTTAATCCAAATGTATTCACTAGTATTTTCACTGTTCCATTCAAACTCATTATTATTATTATTCTTGTTTATTATAAATTCATTATTAATTATATTTTTTTCTCTCACATTTGATTTATAATTGTCATTATTATTTTTGATATTAGCTGAACTTCTTTCCATATTTAAATTATTATTATTATTATTATTATTATAACTATTATTATTATTATTTAATTTATTTTTATAATTTTTAAATGTAAAACTATTTTTCAATGATTTATAATCGCCGTTATTCCAAATATAAGACTTCATATCAGAGTCAGAATTATTTAAAATAGTATTTTTAGCATCAGAATTTGTATTTTCATATTCAAAAGTAATTTCATTAGAAAGATCTGTATCAATAAATTCACTTAATTCATTATCACTGTCAGATGTGCTAAATGAATTATCATTACTATAATAGTTATCAAAGATTTGATAAGACGTATTTTTTTCTACTTCTTTTTCATTTTCTAAAAAGCTAAAATCAATATCATCTATATCATCAATATCGTCTATATTTTTATATTGAATATTATTTTGATTATTCATTCTATTAATATTCTTTTCCTTTTTCTTAGCTACAACCCAACTTTCAATAATAGAATTACTATTAATTTCTTTATTTTTTTTTATATTTTTAAATATTTTTGATTTCTTACTTTTTCGTTTCTCTTTTTTTTCTTCATTATTCCATAAAAACTGATTTAGTTGATTAACATCCCTACAGTTATAACTATTTAAAAGAGTAAAGCTTTTATTATTATTATTTTCATTTTCATTTTCTTGGTTAAAAATATTTTTAATAAAACTAATATTTTTTAAATTATGACGTTTATTTTTTTTGAAAGAAAATATATTCTTTTTAATATCAGTATCAGAATGTATATAATCTCTTGATATATTTTCGCTAATGAAATCATTATTAATAGATTTTTTTAATGTATTTTTTGAAGTATTTAGTGCATTATTGATAAATCTCTTATTATTATCAACATTTTTTATATATCCTGAAAGTTTTTTCGGTTTTAAAGAAAGGTATGGATTATTATTTAATTCATCTGTCATGATTATTTTTAAATTATCTAATAATAATTATTGTAAAATATTTTGTAAAATAATATTAGTAAATAATAATTATATATAAAAATAAAATATAAAAAAATCATATAAATAGTTACTATTTTCTTTATTATTTATAGATAAATTGGATAAATTTGGTTTATTTGGTATTTTAGATTCCATGTCATCATTGATATTAATATTGTTTTTATTATTTATATTCCATACATATGAATTTGAACTATTTGCTAATTCATTTTCATTTTTTACTTGATCACTAACTTCATCTTCATGAAATGTGTTATAATTACTTTCACTGTTATTAGGTTTATCTTCATTATCTTGACTACATTTATAATTATTAATCTGTGATTGAATAATTTCATTTTCATAATTACTTTTTTCCTTCCATCTATTCCAATTAAATTCATTGTCATTATTTATTAATTCCTTTTTATCTATTAAAACATTATTATTTTCATATTTAATAGTATTTAATTCTTCATTTAGTTGACATTCATTATTACTTATATTCCTATTACTGTTATTCCATGTAAATGAAATTGATTGATTTAATAAATTAATATCATTACTATCATTAGGAACAACATCATTATTCCATGAAAATGAAGAAGATTTATTCATCATTTCTATGTTATTAATATTTATATTTTCTTTATCCTTTTTAATATTATTATTATTCCACACAAATGAAGATGATTCATTTATCATTTTTATATTATTGTTATTTAAACTTTTATTATTTTTTTTAATATTATTATTATCATTCCATGTAAATAAGGATGATTCGTTTATTATTTCATTATTTTCATTATCTTTATTAATATTTGAAATTTTATTATTATTTTTAGAATTATTATTTCTTAAAAATGATGAAGATTCATCCGTTAATATATGACTTTTATTACTTAAGAGAAGGTTTTTATTATAATTATCTTCAGTATTATTCCATACTAATGAAGGTGATCTATTAATTGTGCTTTCATTCATATAATCAATTATTTCATTATTGATAATAGTATTATTACAATTATTACTATTATTATTATTATTGTTGTTCTTAATATTATTATTAGTATAATCTTTACTATTATCATTACTATTCCATACAAATGAGGCGCAAACACTATTTATACCTCCATTTTTAACATCAATTAATTCATTATTAATAACCGAATTATTATTAATGCTAATATTATTATTATTATAATTTGTATTATTTTTATCTTCTTTAGCATTATTATTATTATTCCTTATATGTGAATTTGTCTCATTTATTATGTCTTTGACTTCAGCTATATTAATTTTATTATTATTAATATCAATATTAATATTATTATTATTATTATTATTATTATTATTATTATTATTATTATTATTATTATTATTATTATTATTATTATTATTTCTATTCTTATCATTATCAATATCATTATTATTATTGTTATTAATAATAATATTATTATTATTACTGTTTTGGTTGTTATTTTTGCTTTTATTATTATTTTTCCATATAAATGTTTCTGATTCCTTAAAAATATTATTATTAAATATATTAAAAGTTTCATTATTATTGTCGATAATTTTATATTCATTTGTATTATAGATACTTCCTTTAAGTACATTTTGTTTATTTGTATTATTATCATTATTCCATACAAAAGAATTTTTATTTATAATTAATTCCTTATTATTGTTATTATAAATATTTTTACTACTATTGATATTCCATTTAAAGGTCTTATTGGCATTTAAATCATCAGTTTTATTCATTTTATCATCATTTATAATATTATTATATATACTGTGTAGATTTAATGAATTAATTTCCTCTGTATTATTATTATCTTCATTTTCAATATTATCAATTCCATTAGTTTCTTTAGATGAGCTATCATTCACAGCAATATTTGTATTTAGTTTATTATTATTTTTATTTTTATTTTTATTTTTATTAACAAATTCATGAATGCATCCAGAATAATTAAAGTACGAATTTTCTGTTTGCATTTTATCTAATTCATGCAATATTTTACTAAGCTGTCTACCTGTAAAAGAATACTCATATTCATATTCACTATTGTCTTTAATGGTATTATTTTCATCTTCACCTTTAATTGATGAATTACTTTCATTCAAATCATTCATACTTATATTTTTTGTATCCATACTATAGTTTATTGGTTTTTTATATCTTCTTATTGTACTGTTTCTTCTTATTATTTCAAATATGTTTTTCATTTTATCTGATTTATTTTCATCATTTATATTAATATTATTTATTTTACTATTATTATTGTTGTTGTTAATATTGATATTATTGTTATTATTGTTACTCCAAATAAAATCATCCAAATCATCATAATTATTATTGTCATTTATTATATTTTTTAAAGATTCTTTTATTATGTCTGTAAAATCACCAATGGTACTTTCATTTTTATTAAATTTATATTCCTTAATACTATTATTATTAGAAAGTTCAGAATCCGACAAATAGCCCTTATCTATATTAAGTAAGTTATATTTTTTAATACTACTCTTGTAAATTGGGTTTGGTATTGAACCATTGTTAAATTCATTTTCAATATTAGATAAATTTCCATTCCAATTCCATTGATTTATATCATTATTATTGTTGTTTTTAATATTATCATTATTATTGAAATAATTATTTTTTTTTATCATTTTATTTACACCTCTATATATGGAATTATTTCTTTTAATTTCTTCAATATTACATAGCAAATTATTATTAGTAATTATATTATTATTTCCATTAGTAATATTTGTATTTTTCATTATTTTTACATTATTATTAATACTAGCACCTTTAATAATTGGAGAATATGTTGCTTTTAATACATTCTCATTAGTTTTTTCATTCCATAAAAATTTTTGCTTAATACTATTTTCGTTATTTATATCATAGTAATTTTTATTAACATTATTGATATTTTTATCCCAAAGAAAATTCGATTCATCATCATCATCATCATTATTATTATTATCATTATTTTTATTATTATTAGTAATTGTAGTATTGGTAGTAGTAGATGCATTAGTAATAGTATTAGTATTAGTAATAGTATTAGTATTAGTAATAGTATTAGTAATAGTATTAGTAATAGTATTAGTAATAGTATTAGTATTAGTATTAGTATTAGTATTAGTATTAGTATTCCATAAAAAGTTTGATTTAATATTTATCGAGTGGTTTTTTATATTATTTTTATTCATATTTTGTATATTTTTATTATTCCATATATATTTATTCAAGTATGGAGCTTCACTATCAGAATGATAATTGCAATCATTTATAAAAACTGATTTACTGTATTCATTATTTAATGAGGAAGATATCTCAGTCACAGAATTATCATTATAACTATCATTTTCAGTTAAATCATCATCCGAACTATCAACATTCAACTGTGTAATAGGTGTACTTTTTCTATCATTCGCATTTATTTTTATAGATGGTTTGAAGTTAATATCACCTTTCTTACTTTGTAAATTTCTTCCAGTATCATCAAATATTAAAGAACAATCACTCATTTTTTCATTTTTATTATTAAGTATATTTAAAGGGATATCACTATTATTCCTTTTATGGTTTAAAATAATTCCTTCATTTATAAGTGGATAAAACTCAGTCTTAACAATGTTATGGTTTTGAATATTTTCTTTTTCATTTTCTTCATCACTGCTATTATTATAAATACTATATCGTAACTTTGATTCTCTATATTTCTTATTTTTTCTTAATCTTCCACGTTTATTCTTTTTCTGAGGCATTATTCTTTCTTTTAATTTTTTTTCAGATAGAATATATAAAATTATTTTAAACTACTATTTTTACTACTTATTACAAGAAAAAAAACAATTTTTTTATTTATAAAAATATATATGCTATATGAGGTTTTATGAATTTAAAAAATTAATTAAAATAATCAAATTAAAAATATTTTATAATTCTGTATATTAAACTTTATTTTTTTTTCTAACATATAATTTAATTTAATAATATTTAATATAAAAAAATTTTTTTAGTATTACAATAAAAATTATTTATAGTATTGTATATTTATATATTTTATTTCAATTCTATAATAAAATTTCAAAATTAATTTAATAAAAATTCAAAATTAATTATAATCTTGTGTTTAAATAATAAATCATTATTATATATCAAATTAATGAAAAAGATAATTAAAAATTTAATTTAAAATATAAATAACTAATTAAATAATAAAATAAAATAAAAGTATATTTTAAACTTTTACTTATATAATATTGTGATACATTACTTTAAAAAATATATATTAATTAATATACATTTCAATTTTCAATTTATTATTTTTTTTTATTTTATAAATATTTTTTTTAATTTTATTCTCTTATAATTTTAAAAACTATAATGAAAAATGCTAAAAGGAATAATATAAATATTTATATATAATTTTTTTTTTTTTAAAAAAAAAAATAAAATAATGATTAAGGTTTTATATTTTATTTTATCTTCAATGTAATGAAAGTAATACTAATTATCATACATATTTATTTCATATATTATGGAAGTTAATTCATATTAAAAATAAATAAAATTTCATTAAATATATCAATTATTATTAATAAAAAAAATATCTTATAAAAATACATTATATATTATATATTTTTATATAATGTTGTAAAATATAAAAAAAAATGAATTTTAAATTATTAAAATTAATATTATTAATATTTGCAATTTAATCCTTTTTTTTTAAAAAAAAAAAAAAAAAAAAAAAAAAAAAAAAAAAAAAAAAAAGAAGAAAAACATATATATATATTAATACTTACAATATATAAAATAATATAAAAAATCCAAATTTTTGCAATTATTTTTAATTTTGTTTAATATTTAATGGATTTTCATATAAATTTTTATAATATCAAAATAGAAATAGATATCCCATATTATAGAACAGATACTATGAAATGTGATTATAAAAATAAATTGAATAAATTATTATCAAATTTATTATTTCTCAAAATGTATTTAATTTATGCCTAATATATAAATTTTTTAATTAATTATATAATTATATTTACTTTTTATAATATTAAATTCAATAAACCTACTAATAATTATATATTGTATTATATTACAGTTATTCCATGATTTCTTAAATATACATATTAAATTTTATGAATTTTTTCGCTCTGAAATGATAGATAATTTTATTAATTTTATATAATTTTAACTGAATTTTTTCGCTCTGAAATGATAGATAATTTTATTAATTTTATATAATTTTAACTTAATTCCATTAATACTTTGTTCTAAAATTGGAAAAATATTGTTAAAAGTTAATATATTTAATAAATAGATCTTCTATGGGATAATCTTTGAATTATCAGACTAATGATTTAAAATCTTATTAAATACGAAATTTGAAAAAAAAAAAAAAAAAAAAAAAAACCCTATTGAACGATTATAAAATCAAAATAAATTAAATTATGAAATTTATTTAAAAAAAAAAAAAATTTTTTAAATAATAATCATTTTTATTTTGATAAAATTTTAAATTTAATGTAGAACTAGAAAAAAAAAATTTTTTTAAAATTTAAATTCCTAAACAAATCAAAAAAGAATATTTATTTATTTAAATAAAATTGAAATAATATACAAAAAAAGAAACTAAATGAGAAAATGCATTTAAATTCAATTATATATAAATTAAAAAAAAAAAAAAAAAAAAACAATGAAGTCATTTATTATAAGTTTTAATGATTTTAATGATTTATTTTGACAAATGAAAAGAAAGATTTACTTTTAAAAGTTTAATAGCAAAAAAAGAAGTAATATATTTAAACTTCAAAAAATAAAAATTTCATTGTTTCTGGTGACTCTTACACAGCAACAAATGTCAATTATGACTCTATTATTTCCCATTGTAAATTAAATACCAAATTGGATTTTTGATGTCACTGGAATAAATGTACACAAAGCAAAAATTTATACATTTATTAAAATATATCTTGCTTATTTAATCACTATTTTTTCCTTTACTGACTAAGTTTGTAATCAATTCAATCTAAAAATGACTAAAGGAATATTATCTAACTGAAATTCGAAGGATAAATTATTTGGGGTTTGGATAGGTATCGATGATATCACGAATCGAAAAACTAATACTTATTTATCTAATTATAATCTAGAAGATATTATTTTACTCATTTTCTTTAGATTAATAGAATTATATGATTATGGTGCAAAGTTTCTTATTGCTCAATGTTTCAAGTAACGCTCATCATGGTTTGTTTACTGATTATCCAAAAGTCAAAAGTTGTAACAAATTTCTAATTAAATATGTCAATGGTTTCCATAATGAATATTATGATGTTAATTTACTTGCTGATGATACATATTTTGAATTAATTTATGAAGAAGAAAACTATGAAAAATTGGGAATTTATAATATTACTTACAGATTTAATTAATCAGATAATAGTTGTTTTCCTTATGAACAATATTACTAGGGATATGGACTCTATCCGACATATGTTGATCAAAAAGTTATGACTGATGATATTTTTTAATAATTTGTTTAAAAACTGGTTGAGCAAAAGATTGTTCAATTTTTATATTTATATATTAATATTAATAATTAATTAGTAATTATAGAATTAAGAATGTTTAAAATAGTTATAAATAAATTCAAATTAAATGGATTTCAGTAATTAAAATTATTTAATTGTCATGTAATATATATAATCGTGTTATATAATTAATTTAGGACATAAAATTCCTTTATTTCAATAAATTAATTCTAACCTAAAATAAAATATTAATATCAAAATATTTATTATATTTATATATACCTTTAATAGAGAATAAAGTAAATATAATAATATATTATTTTTGACATTAGAATTACTATTCGTATTCAATTAATTTTTTATAATAATTTAATTTGCAAATACTTAAATTATTATTATCTTGATTTTATTAAAATTATTTTTATAATGATTTTAATAAAATCGATATTACTTAAATTGTTTTTAGTTTATAAATTTTACTTTTTCTGGCTCAATGTATAAATATCTAACTTTTCTCTAAAAAATTTTCTTCAAGGGCTTTTTATATACTTGAGTATATAAAAACATGTTCTATTAGATGATTAATTATATATATTTTATTATTTATATTGCTTAGAATTATATTATTATTATTATTAATTATTATGAAAAAGATTATATTTAATGAATAATCTATATTTTGAATAATCTATTTTGAATAATCTATTTTTTGAATAATTTATTTTTTAAATAATTTATTTTTTTAAATATATATTATTATTTAATATAAATTTTTACAAATGAAAAAATTTTAAAATTTAAAAAATCTTTTAATTTTTAATTTTTTGTATTTAATATATATATATTTTTTTTGATATTAACAATGGAGACATTTTTTTTTTCGAACTTTGTTATATTTTCACTATAAAAATATTGTCTATTTATATTTTATTTTCTTAGTACATATTATATATAATTATTTTTGTAATTTATTTTAGTTTTTAAAAGGATGCTATTTTATTTTATTTTTTATTTTATTTATTTTTAAATTTATATATTGTAAAATTTTTACAGTTTTCATAAAAAATTATATCTATAGATTTTATAAATATTTATTTTTTTTAATATAATGATTTAATATTTTTTCAAAAATTTTTTTCATTAATTATTATTAATAATATATTATTTTAATATTAATAATTATATTCATACATTTTATTATTTCTATTCTTTAAAAAAAGTAATTAAAGTTTTTTGGAATATATATATAAGCTTTAAAATTTAAAAAAGTATAAATAAAGTATGAAATTTTAATTTATAATATATCAAATATTAATATAATAATAATAAATGTATTTAATAAAAAATTATGTAAATTAAATAAATATGTTATTATTTAGTACTATATTAAATTATATTTTTATATTAATATGAATTTCTTTTCAAATTAACATGAAAATTTAATTAATTATTTTTTAATCTTGATATATTGATATATATATAATATATATATATATATTTTTTTAATTTATTATTAAAAATTAAAAATTTTCAATAATATTTATACTATAATAATAATAATAATAATATTAAATAATGATAGTAATAAATAATTAATTACTACTATTACTACTACTTCTACTACTAATAATAATAATAAAAACTATAATTTTTTTTAAATATAAAATATTATTAATAATAATATAAACATTTTAATATTTTTTCTAATAAAATTTTAATTTAACGTTTATATTTTATAATATTTTACTTATTTTTTTATTGAATTATTTAAAAAAAAAAAGCTACATTATTTTATATTATATATATTTATTATTATAATAATTAGTTATTCTGCTATTATATTTGAATAATATCTTATTGTTCATTAATTATTATTTATTTTAATATTTTTGTAAATACTTTTAATTAGTTTAATTTTTAATTTACTCTTTAATATATAAATTTCAAATTATAATTAAAAAAAAAAAAAATTGAAATAGTATATAAAAATACTATTTTATTTTATATTAAAATTGTAAAAAAAAAAATAACTTCCCATATTTTAATTTTTATTATATAATATATATTAAAGATTATGTTAAAATATTATTTATTAAAAATATTTTTATTTTAAACAGATATTTTTATGTTAAGATAATTTTCCTTATAATAATATATATTAATATTAGTTAAATAATGTTGTAAATTGTCAATTAAAATAATTATAATAATTATTTATTTAATTGTTGAAATTATTTTTTCAACAGTAGAAAATTAATAATATTGTAAATATAATAGCCATTAATTATATAATAAGCTCGAGATTAAAAAAAAAAAAAAAAAAAAAAAAAAAAAACATTTTTAAATATTTAAATACTAAGATAAAATTCTTATAAACCAAATTTTATTATAATATATATATATTTCTCTACCATATTGATAATTTAATGTTATAATTTATTTCCTATTTTAATTTTAATTTAGAATATAAATAATAATTTCAATGCTAAATAATATAATAAATGAAAAAAGTAAAAGAAATTTTGAAAATGGCAACAATTTATCAATTGAAAATAAGGATATAATATCTTCAATACAAAAGCAAATTGAAAAGCAAAATTCCAATGTTTTTGAAATATCAAAAATTAATACTTCTTTAAAAACAGAAACAACTACAATTAAATTGAAGAAAACTGAAAACACTGTGAAAGATTCTGTAAAATAAATATTTATATTTTAATTCAAATATATTAAATATATATTAAATTGTAATAAAACAATAATTATAATAAAAACAATAATAATAATTATAATTATTTTTATAATAATAATAATAATAATAATAACAGTAGTGTGGAATTAATAAAGCAGTTCAATTATAAATTATTAATTTAAAATATATATTATATATTATATATATATATATATAAATATATAATTTAAATATAGTACTGTGAGACTACACAACAATTGTATACATAGAAAGATAAATCTTTGGATCTGACAACTCAATATCAAGATATCTATAAATATGTATCACAAAATCAACAAATACAAAAAATTAGCAGCCTTTATGATGAAAGTAATAGTTCTCAAAAATCCCCAATATTGCATATCACAAATATTCAATGTGATAGAGGTGATTTAAAACAATTACTTTCTTCATTTAAAGGGTTTCTTAGAGTGATATTTCATACAGATTCATGTTATGCTATATTCTTAAATGAAGAACAAGCAACAAAAGCAATTGAACAACTTCATCTTTCCACTTTAATGAACGCTTCTTATGCTCCAAATTATACCCCATTTCAGACTGTACCAAGTACTAATCCACCAAATTCAACTTTACGTATTCGTATATTTCCTTCAAATATAACAAATAATGAATTAACAAAAATTTTAAAATCATATAATGGATTTAAAGATGTAACATTTTATGAAGATTCATGTATAGTATATTTCCAAAATACAGATTTTGCAAAATTTGCATTAGAAGACTTGAATGTCACTACTAATTTAATTACAAATTATGTGAGAAGTGATGCTAAAAAGCTCCTTTTAACCTATAGTGGAAATCAAACTAATACAAAACAAATTAAAAACAGTAATAAAAACTTAACTGTAACAAAAGAATATGAAGATTCATTGGAAAATAACATCAATAATATTATATCAGGTAAAATTGATTATAATATTAAATACAATTTTCTTATTGTAAAAATATTAATAACATTTAAAAATATATAATATATAATATATAAACTTAATATAAATTTATATTATAAAGAAAAAAGTATTTTCAATGAGAAAACTCTTTTTGAAAGTATTTGTTATGAAAATTTTAATAATGAGAGTAAAAAAAAAGAAACTAATGTTATATCAACAGTTAACTTGAAGTTTAACGCTATCTTGGATAATGATGAAAAAAATAGAAATACTCAGTATTTCCAATATTTTATTGATAAAAATAGTAAAAATATTAAAAAGCATCTTTTAAATAAGAATCTTAATAATTATATAAATTTATCATTAGATTTTAAAGATTATTCAATATCAGATTTATATAAATATAGTCAATTAAGTGATAATAATAATGCTATACTCCTTAAAAGTGATGAAGAAAGATCAAAAGATAAAAATTATTCCGAAAAAGAAAAAATGATCATAAAAAAAGATTCTGAACAAATTGAAAATACTGGAAATTTTGACTTTCAAAATTCTCATTATACTGTACATATAACAGATTGTAATGGATTAGATATGGCAGATTTAAAATCATTATTTGGAAAATATAATGGATTTTTAAAAATCGATTATCATGCGGATAAAACATGTTTTGTTTGCTTTTCAAGTCTCGAAATTGCAAAAAAGGCAGTTGAATATATTCATAAAACAACATCTATGAAAGCAATTTATGATTCACATTATACACCTTTTAGAGCATATACCAATAATACACAACCAAATTCTATTTTACATGTAACAATTTATCCATCAAATGCTACACAAAATGAACTTACAAAAATATTTAAATCATATAGTGGTTTTAAAGATGTATATTTCGAGAATGGTTCATGTCTTGTTAGTTTTATTGATATTGAGTCAGCAGATAAAGCATTGAATGACTTAAATACAACCACAAATTTAATTACAAAATTTTCATGTAAAGAAATAAAATTAAATGGGCTTGAATCATACTCATTAATTAATAATGATAAAAGCAATAAATTAAAAGATGATTTGAAATTAATTGATATTAAAAAAGATGAAGAAATATCAAAAGAAGAATATACAGAAACAGTACCAAAAGACAAAATATCAAATAATAAGAATTCTAAAAATAAAATTAATAATAAAGGAAATAATTGCTTAGATTCAGATCAAGAGAATAAAGAATTAATTAAAGATGATATTGAAGAAAATAACAATAGTATTATTATTACAACCACTTTAATCAATAATAATGAAAAAAATTATATTTTTAATGATATTAATAATAATGGAATTAATAATAAAATAAATGAAGACAGTAATGAAAAAAACAAAAATACAAATAAAATTGATATTTCTAAAAGTATTATGAATGATAGTAGTAAAAATATTGATAGCACAAAGAGTAATAATAATAATAATAATAATAATAATAATAATAATAATAATAATAATAATAATAATAATAATAATGAAACCTTCAATAATAGCAATAATAAAAATCAATATCCTAATAAACCAAATTATAGTATGTCTATAAATAATAATAAAGATGATCTTATTTCAAATTCTAATGTAATTTATAATTATGATAATAATAAATATGATTCAAAAAATAGTTTCAAGAATGAAAATAATGATTTAACAAATAATATAAATAATAATTCTAAAACAGAAAATATAATTAATAAAAGTATTGTTAATAATAAAGGAAATAATCAAGATAAGAATGAAAATATAAATGATAATTATAATAATAATAGTAATTATAATAATAATAATAATAATAATAATAATAATAATAATAATAATAATAATAATAATAATAATAGCAATAATGGTAATAATAATAGTAATAAAATTGTTAATTATAACAAAAGTAATAATAGTAAAGACAATAACAATAAAAACATTAATAATAATATTATAAATAATAATAATAATAATAATAATAATAATAATAATAATAATAATAATAATAATAATAATAATAATAATAATAATAATAATAATAATAATAATAATAATAATAATAATAATAATAATAATAATAATTTTAATAATAATAATAATAATAATAATAATAATAATTTTAATAATAATAATTATAACAATAATAATAATTATAACAATTATAATAAATCAAATAGCTTTAATAGAAGTTCAAAAAATGATTATGATGAAAATCTTGCAGTTAAACCAAAAACGACTATTCAAGTTACTGGAATAAATATTGATAGAGCAACATTAAGACAATTTGTTTCATCTATTCCTGGATTTACAAAAATTGCATTTTATAGATATTGGTGTTTTGTATGTTTTTCTTCAATTGAAGCAGCCAGTAAAGCTCTCAAGTATATAAATGGAACAACTCAAATGAGAGCAACATTTACAAAGGTCGAGTACACACAAAAATATACACCACAAAATCTTGGTATTCCAAATTCTACCCTTTATGTTAATAATTTACCATTTAATGCTACAAATATTGAGTTTATAAAGCTATTTAGTTATTATGAGGGTTTTCAAGATATTTATTTTTTCTGTGGATCATGTAAAGTATATTTCAAAGAAGTTTATCAGGCTACAAAAGCATTAGAAGATTTGAACACATCTACTAATTTAGTTGCTACTTACTTCAATAAGGATCAAAAAACGAATAATAATAATAATAATAATAATAATAATAATAATAATAATAATAATAATAATAATAATAATAATAATAATAATAATAATAATAATAATAATAATAATAATAATAATAATAATAATAATTATATTAATATGAATAATAACAATAATAGTAATAACAATAATTTCGTATCTTATGAATATCCAGGGTCATCGTCTAATACTCCAATTAATATGCACCAAAATAGGATTCACGATATGAATAATCAAACAATTACGCAACATAATATGTTTCATCAAATTAGTAATAATTGTTTATATATAAATTCAAATAATAATTTTGATACAGCAAGTAATAGTTCATCAAATTATAGTTTATCGTTAAATATGAATATCAAACCTAAATCAACATTGTATATTACAAACATTAATATTGATAAGAGTGAATTAAAAAAAATAGTTAGAAATTATAATGGATTTGTAAAAATTGCTTTTTTTAGGGATTGGTGTTTTTGTATATTTAGAAACGTTGAATATGCTAAAAGAGCGTTAGAAAATCTGCAAGCATCAACAAAATTAAGAGTTTCTTTTGCAAAAGAAGATTATATTTCTAATTATACTATTCCTGATGTAGGCCAACCAAATCCAATATTATATATAGGGAATTTACCTTGTGATCTATCAAATATAGAATTAATAAAAATATTTAAGATGTATAAAGGATATCAAGAGGTCTACTTCAATAGAGAATCATGCAAAGTATTTTTCGATTGTATTGAATCTGCAACAAGAGCATTAGAAGATATTAATAACACAACTAATTTAATTGCAATTTACTTTAAAGGTGATCCAAAACAACATAATAATGTTTCTTATATATCTTATTCTCAAAATATGAATGACAGTAATAATAAAGAAGATGATATAATTAAAAAGAAAAAGCAAGGAAATATATATTCATTGGATAAAAAATTAAATGAAAATAATAATAACAATAGTAATAGTAATAATAATAGTAATACACAACGTAAATTACATGATAATACGAAAGCTGTACCAAAGTTAACTCTTCATGTTAGTAATATAACTGTTGACAGAGCGGAATTAAAATCTTTATTCCAAAATTATGAAGGTTTTTTGAAAATTGCATATTATCCAAATTGGGTTTTTGTTTGTTTTTCGTCAATTGAAGCTGCATCTAAGGCTATTGAAAAAGTTAATACAACAACAAAAATGCAAGCTAATTTTGCACAGGTTGATTATAAATCGAATAATAATAATTTCAATATTGGTCAGCCAAGTTTGTTAATTAGTATTAGTAATTTTCCAAGTAACTCTAATAGTATTGAATTTACTAATCTTTTTAATCAATATGAAGGTTTTCAAAGTATATATTATTCACATGAATCAGCTATTGTTTGTTTCAAAAATTTGGCTTGTTCCAAGAAAGCATTGGAAGATATTAATAGTAGTACAAATTTAATTGCTACTTATTCTAATAAGCGCTCATTGACACAAACACCAATTAATTATGTTTATTTTTTTCCACAACAACAACAACAAAATTCGATTAATAATAACTTCTATAACATGAATCTTCAAAATTTGCGTTCATCGTCAAATATTTATAAAATTTCAGAATCACCTATTCAACAAACTCATATTGTTAATAATATGAGAAATTGTAGCAGTAGAAATAGCACAGGAATGATAACACCTATTAATACTCATAATATAAATCAAAAAAATATGAATAATAATTATAAAATGTCTTCAATGAGTTCATTAAGCATGGATAATATAAAAAATAATATATCTTATCAAGAATTATTAAGGGATGATAGTAATGACAAGAATAAAGACATCTTAAATAAAAATCAAAATAAGAATAGTATGATGAATTATAATTATATAATTAAAAATGATGGACAAACAATTAAAAACAATAATGATAATTCCTATAATAATTTAGTTATTAATAATAATAATTATTATCATCAAACCCAAGAGCAAGAGTATGCTCCTAAGACAACAATTAAAATTATTGGTGTATTTTCAGATAGAGGCGAAATGAAAAAACTTTTATCATCAATTGAAGGATTTTTAAAGATTGCTTTTTATAAAGAATATATTTATGCCTGTTTTTCAACTATAAATAATGCCAAACAAGCTATTGATATTATTCATAAAAATTCTTCTCTCAAAGCTATCTTTCCAAAGTATGATTATGTTTCTAAAAATGATGTACGAAATCACGGAAATATTAATAATGTATTATATGTATCAAATATCACTTTTTCACCAAGTCTTGTGGAAATTACTAAATTATTTAAAGATTATAATGGTTTTCAAAAGATACAATTGTATAAAGATAGCTGCATTGTTCACTTTGATAATGAAACAAATTCTAAAGCATGTTTAAATGATATTAATAATACTACTAATCTTATTGCTGTTTATAGTAAGATTAATAACAAATCAATCGGTTTCAATGATAATTATAATAATAATTATAATAATAATATTAATAATAATATTAATAATAATATTAATAGTTTTAATAATAATAATAATAATAATAATAATGATAATAATAATAATTATAATATTGTAAATAACAATGATGATCCCTTCAATTCTTCTTCATATAATAATAATAATAATAGCAATAATAATAAAAGTAACGATTCATTTTTAAATAAAAACAATATAAAATATAAATATTTATTTTCTGATAATAATTTAACTTCATCAAATAATAATTATAATGATATAACTGAAAAAGCAAAAAAGACAAATATGAAAATTAATAGTATATTTAATAATATAAATGATCTATTAAATAAAAAAAAAGAAATTAATGAAAATGTTGATTCTAAAATTTATAGAACAATCGATAACATAAATGATAGTTCAAAACAATTAACATTTTTAGTTAAATCAGTTAATAACGATGACAATGTAATTATGAAAAATAGTAATAGTCGTAGTAATAATGAATTAATAAATGCTAAATTAAATGAAGACTTAACAGAATCTTTCGAAAATTCAAAAATAGTAAATCAAGATTCAATTACACCACTATTAAATATCCAACAAACTATTTCACCATTTATTGTTAAAGAAAGTGAGAGTATTAATAAAAATTATTCTGGTTTTATTTCACCTTATTCAAATAATAGCAGTATTATATCACCATTTATTTCGAATAATGAATTTAAGAATGATTTATTCTATAGTGAACATGAAGCATTACAACATCAAAATGGATTTGTTTCTCCATTTACTCAAAATGATACAGCTAGTATTGTACCAGTAAGAAGACATTTACAATCATCATTTACAATAAATAATGATATTAAAAATGATCATGTTAATGAATACTTTTCAAACTATAATAACACAACTAGTAATAATAATATGGTACATATTAATATGTATATATATATATATAAATATTGTAGTTTTTTTTTTTTTTTTTTTTTTTTTTTAATAATGATAGCAATAATAAATAATAGATAATAATAAATAATAAATAATAAATAGTTGTATAATGAATAATAATTAATAATTAATAATTAATAAATAAATAAAATAAATAATAATAATAATAACAATAAACCAGAAATTACTAATTCAATATAATAATAAATATTATATATATTTACAAAAGAAAAATGAATTAGATTTTAAACAAAATATGAATGATTACGAAATTATTGATGAGTCATTAGATTTATGGACATCAGTTTTATCACCAACTGTTATGTCAGATACCATGTCTAATGCTAATATGAATAATATTTTCTCTAAACCAAATTATAATAAGAGTAGGCATTTACTAAATAATTCGCAATTATTGGTTAATTCACAAAACGAAAATCAAAAAATACCATATTCTCCTTTCTTCTCTACAACATCATCCTTTAATGAAAAAACAAATATGGATGCTGTAGTATCTTCACCATTTACTGTAAAAAATTCAATGAATAAGCAAACAATGATGAATAATTGTAAAAACACAATGTCAATGGCCTTTACAGGATTTACAAAACCTGGTATTAATGATTTATTAATGAATAAAAATAATAATAATATAACCCCTATGATTATAAATGATGATGATTTAACCTTAACAGTAGAATCACCAGTTTGTATACCATCTAATTCTAATATGACCCCAAATAAATCTCAAACCGTGACACCTTCTAATACCTTTCAAAATTCAATAAATAGTATTAGACCACCATCTGTACCTATGAACTCATCTATTAAAAATTATATTAATCAATTAAGAGAAACTATACAAGAATTGGAATTACAGAATATGAAATTAATGAAAAAATTAGGAAATAATGATAACATGAAAAATTCATTTAAATGTTAATTTTTTTTTTTTTCAAATTTCATTTTCTTTTTTTTTTTCAATGAAATAATTTTTTTTTTTTTTCCATCATTTTTTTTAAAATATTTTATTTAAAATTATTTATAATCATTTAATTAATAAATTCATATAAAAATAAAAAAGTATTTATAATTTAAAATTATATATTAATAATCGATATATAAATCTAAATTTTTTAGAAATTTTTGATGAATACATTTACTAATCAAAAATTATCAAATATTATATAGAATTAATAGATAAAAATATAAAAAAATCTATTATGTATATCATATATAAAGAAAACTCTATTTAATTTTGTTTAATGAAATTACATATATTATTTTTTAATTATACATTTTTATACATATATATATAATATATGATACCTTAACTTCAAATTGACTGTAATAATCGTAATAAAAATCATAATAATCATAATAATAATCATAATTAAAATCATAGTATTATT
The DNA here is from genome assembly GCA_016946835.1 of Neocallimastix lanati (nom. inval.). NCBI lineage: Eukaryota > Fungi > Neocallimastigomycota > Neocallimastigomycetes > Neocallimastigales > Neocallimastigaceae > Neocallimastix > Neocallimastix lanati (nom. inval.). The sequence goes on along the minus strand of JACVTC010000073.1, from coordinate 528,834 downwards.
ATTACCATTACTAATAGTAATAATATATATAATTATATTTTTTTATGACTTTTTGAACAAATATAAACAAAAATCATTATATTTTCATTTATTTAATAATTATATATTATTTAATTTATAATAATTTATTTATTTACATATATAATTAATTTATAAATTTTTTTTCTATAATGCAAAATAATTATAAAAAATAGCATTTGAATTAATTTATTATTATTTTAATATATTTTAGTATATTATAAGAAGAAAAATATTAAAATTTTACATTATAAATGATAAAAAGTACTTATTTATATTAATATTAATATAAATATTTTTTATTTTATATATATTGATATTTTAATTTTAATTTTATGAAATGATAACAAATTTTTATTTTCATTTATTTTATGGTCATCATTTTTTCATTAATAATAATTATTAATACTATTATAATTTTGTCTTTATCTTCATTTTTAATTAGAAAAAAATAATATTTAAAATTATTAAATATTTTACTAATATAATAAAATAATTAAACTTTCGACAAAATAACAAATAAATTTTATATAAAATATCATTAATATAATATTATTAATAAATTAAAATTTATAATTATTAAAATTATAAAAAAAAAATGTCCTCTTTGATATAATCCAATAATTTTAAAGGATTAAAAAGATATGAAAAAATATATTAAAATTTTAATACAATATATATTCAATTTATTATAATATATTATTTTTAATAATTTAAATTTAAACACCGAATTTATCATATTAAAAAAATATTATATATACTTTTATATTAATTTATATTTGTTTTTTACTAAGTCAAAAACAAAAATTTTTAAAATAGGTTTTAATTATTTAAATAATAAAAAAATAACAAAAAAAAAAAAAAAAAATGTTAAAATGTGTTAGAAATAAAGTTTAATATTATGATACTATATTATAGTTAGTTATATAATAACTTAGAATATAATATTATTAATATATTAAATAATTAAATATATATTGTTATGTAAATATATTGTGGCGCATATATGACGTACATCATATACTTACATAAACAACCAAATATAGTTATATTAAATGTAATAAATAATGTTTATATAATTGTATTATACAATTAATTATAAACAATAACCTTATTAAATAAAGATATTATTAAAAGTAGAGATCTAAATCTCAATTTCAAAGAAATATTTTTAACAAAATGAAATAAAATAAAATATAAAAAAAGAATAATCATTATTAATATTACATAATGGGAGAATTTTTTTTTTTTTTAATTTAAATTCACAAAAAAATAAAAAATGGATAATATAAATTTATTAAATAAATGAAACTTTTTTTTTTTTTTTTTTATTTTTTATTTTATTTTTTTATAATCAATTCTTTTAATATATATTTTTTTAAATATTAAAAAAAAAAAAAAAAAAAAAAAAAAAAAAAAAAAAAAAAGATATAAAAAAAAATACAAATAAAAAAACCTTTTTTTTTAAATTATTATAGTACATTACTATACTATTTTTTTTTAAAAAAAGTAATAATACTTAAAAATAAATAATATATATATATATATATATTTTTAGTTATATTATTAAAAAAAATATTAATATATTATAAAATAAAAATAAAATAAAATAAAAATAAAAATAAAAATAAATAAAAATATCGATTTTATTAAAGAAAAAAACTTTTTAATACATTCTATTCGAAATTTCATAATAAATAAATAAATAATATAATTAGATAACTCAAACGCTCGTATTCAAATTCTATAACAATTAAAAAATTTATACAATATTAATTAAAACTGAATAGTGCAAGAAATAAAAATATGAATGATTTAGGTTCTTTAGAAAAAAAAAATTGATTTAACAGTACTAAAATGGTATAACAGGTAATTTTTTTATTTTTTTTTATTTTTTTTTTTTTTTTTTTATATATTTTATTTATTTTAATAGAAAATAAATGTTATTAATTATAATAAAATATAAAAAATAATAGAAATTTATATATGATTATTACAATCAGTTATTAATTCTATACTCAACTTTCGTTTTATTTATTAATCTATTTTATATAGAGAATATTATAAAACAAAACAAGAAAAGTTTAGACAAACAGTTATGGCGGCTCATACTATTGTATCTCAAAAATTATATAAAACTAAAAGTCGAACAGTTGAATCATATTTTCGGGATGTATGGAAAATTTATCGCGCAAGTGTTTATAGATTTTTAGATTGTGGTAATTATATTTAAAAATAATAATTTATAAATTAAAGTATTATAGTCATATTAATATATATTTATTTATTAATTATTATATATATTTGAAAATGAAATTATTAAATATAAGCTCTTGTATTAGAGGTACTATTTATTAATTTATTTATTTATTTACTTAATGCATCAATTAATATAAAATTAAAGTTAATATAAGAAATATATATATTCCATAAATATTAGTATTCTTTAATTATTTATTTTGTATTAATTTTTTTTTTTATTGTAAATATGTATATATATATATATATATTCCTCTTCTGTGTGTCCTATTTAATTATATTTATATATAGCAATTAAAAGATTTTCCAGATTGGTCTAAACCATCCCATGAAAGGTTATGTCGTTCACTAAAAAAATTAACAAAAAATCCAGTACATATGAGATTTTTATGGAAAACTGTATTAGTAAAGGCAGGAAAAAATCCAAATTTAATAACAAGTACTTTTATAAAAAAAGTTTGGCAAGAATTAATAGTATTAGGAAAAATACCTAATGTTAATGAAAATGATGAAAATAATATATTAAAAGCAAGAAAAGGATCGGGAAGAAGCCAAAAATTAAAATCATCAAATTCAAATAGAAAATGGGAAAAAAAAATAATTGATGATAAACTACTGCTACAACATAACAACAGTAATAATAATAATAATAATAATAATAATAATAATAATAATAATAATAATAATAATAATAATAATAATAATAATAGTAATAGTATTAGCAATCAAGTTGAATTAAACCAATGTATTTTCACTAATAATCAATATAACATATCTTTATCATCATCATTGCCTTCATCTCATATATATAAAATAGATTCTACGATTCATTCAACTTCATTTTATGAATCAAATAGTCAACAAGATTTAAATAATGCATCATCATCATCTTCATCTAATGATGTCAATTGGATTCATGACTCTTTACAATTTATAATAAATTCAAATCAAAGTTGAAGTAGTAATGGTAGTAGTTGTTGTAGCAACAGTAATTGCAATAAAACAAATAATCTTGAGAATAATCTAAATCAAAACAAATTCTCAAAATATTCATTAGAAAATTATAATAAATATAGAATATTATCACCACCATTATCTACAATATCATCATATTCTAATTTATTAATTAATAAGCCAATCAATAATGATAAAAAAAATGAATTATTTTCAAGTATTAATCAAAAAAATATAAATATGAATGAAAAATTTAACAATAATAGTAACAATAACAACAACAGCAATAATAATAATAATAATAATAATAATAATAATAATAATAATAATAATAATAATAATAATAATAATTTGACTATAACTGATAAATCTGTATATTGCTTATCCTCAAGTGATATAAAAGTTAAAAGTGAAAATGACAAAAAATATTTTAATCATACCAAAATGAATAATTACAATTGTAATTTTTTTCAACAAAACTTATATTCAAATTCAAATAATTCTGTATATAATAATATTTCTTCAAATAATCAATTAAATCAAAATCATTATACCATAAATATTATAAATAATACTAATCAAAATATTGTAAAAGAAAATATAATAATAAATAATTTTTCTAAAGAATATAAACCAGCATGGTCAATTTCAATGAAACTATTTAATAATAATAATAATATTAATAATAATATTAATAATAATAATAATAATATTAATAATAATATTAATAATAATAATAATAATATTAATAATAATATTAATAATAATAATAATAATATTAATAATAATAGTAGTAGTAGTAATAATAATAATAATAGTAATAATAATAATAGAAATGATTTTTTAGAACATAATAATAAATCGGGAGATATGATATCTTCATCCATATTTAGTATTAAAAATCTTTTATAAAAAAAATTGTTTTTTATTATTTATAAATTATATCCAATTAATTTATAAACTTTTTTTTTTTTTTTATTTTTAAAACTTATGAAGTAAAAATTTTTCTTTTTTAAATAATTATTTAATATTAATATTAAATAATATATATATATATATATATATATATATTTTTTTTTTTTTTTTATTTTTTATTTTTTATTTTAAAACTATTATATTATCAATTTACTTTGCTTATTAATTTAATTTTTATATTCTAAATTTCTTTAAATATTTTTCAAAATTATTATTAAAAAATTATATATATATATGAAATTTTTTTGATAGAAAATAATAATTATATATTATTTTTAATCTTTATATTTTTATTTACTTTTTTTTTTTATATGTTTTTTTTTTTTTTTTTTTTGAATTATATTATTATTTTTTTAATAATAATTCAATGATATAATCTTAGGGTATCATATTTTTTTTTATTATTAATTAAAAATTTTTAATTATATAATATAATTAGAATAATTTATATATAATTAATAATATATATATAATAAAAATCATATAAATTATATATTATATATAATTAATATTAAATAACTACTTAATTGTAAAATTGCATATTATTATTATTATTATTAGAAATAAAAAAAAAAAATGTAAAAATAAAAATAGATTTGAAATATTTATTGTATTAGTATTATATATCCATTGTAACAACTATTTATCTTATTCTAATATATTTTGTTTTAATTTTCTTTTTATTATTATTGTTATTTTTAAATAAATTATTTTATTATATATATATATATATTATTTTCTCTTTGCGATAGCATTATTTATGTATGTAAAAAAAAAAAAAAAAAAAAAAAAAAAAAAAAAAAAAAAAAAAAAAAAATTATATAAGTACAATAATAATAATGATAATAAAAATACTTTTTAATTTTGTTTTAATTATAAATTGATGAAATATGGATGATCACAAACTTCATAAATAGTAATACGTTTTTTATAGTTCTTATTCAGCATTTTTCTAATAAGGTCCATTAAACTATTGTAAACTGAAATATTAAATATAGAATATAAAATATAATAATTAAATAAATTTAAAGTTAAAAATCAATAATTCATATATATAATATATGTAAAATATTTAATTTCATATATATTATTATTATCGATTCAATTTATTATTACCTTTATTATTATTAATAAATTCTGGAAATTTAACTTCATTGGTTACTATTTCTTTTAAAGTATTAAATGGTTTTTTCCCTTCAGTACAAACATAATAAAAAATTAATCCTAAAGCCTAAATATATTATTATTATTAAAATTAAATATTTTATATTAATATATATTAATAAAATATATAATATTTATAAAATTTAAATTATAAATTTTAGATCAATATAGATATAATTATTTTTTATATATATTTTATATTATTAAAAATATTATACCCAAATATCTGCTTCTGGTCCATTATAACAGTTTTCTACTAAAATTTCTGGGGCGGAAGCTTCTTTTGTACCGTATTGTACAAAAACATCTTTTTCCATATCTTCTACAATTGAAATATTATCATCATTAGTAGTTTGATTTAATCTTTTCATCATAAATCGATCTAAGGCAGGATAAGAATCCGATAGCCACTTATGAGCCATACCAAAATCAATTAATTTTAATTGGTATTCATTCTTATTTTTATATTCTATTAAAATATTTTCCGGTTTATAATCTAAATAATTTATTTTTTTGTCATGTAATATTTTATGTGCTTCTGCTAATTGATGAAGTATGGATTGTTTAATGGAATAAGTTAATTGACCCTTGTTTTCATTGATGAAATTTGATAAATCACTTGTATGATTATTAGCGGGTTTGGTTAGCTTTTCAAATGGGGGTTGATTATCTTCATAATCTTTAGATGCAATAATCTTAAATATATTAATATAATAATATTTAAAGTTAAAACCAGGATCATTTTCACTACAATTTATTACTGATGTAATTGTTGACTCTTGCGATGATATTTCATATGGTGAAGAAAAACTTGACGAATCATTCCTTTCCGCTTGGTTGAATGAAAATGAATCTGTAGTGGTATCATCATCTAATAATAAGTCAGTACTTTTCATTTTATTAATTTTATGTTCTTTAATAGCCTTTTTAAATTTATAATCATTTAATAAATCACTTTTTTGATTTATTTTATTATTTTTATTATTATTATTATTATTATTATTATTATTATTATTATTATTATTATTATTATTATTATTATTATTACTATTATTATTACTATTATTATTATTACGAATTTCATGAGGATCAATTTTCATATTTTCATTATTATTTGAAATCGAATCATTTATATTTACTTGAGTAGATTTAATATTCTTTAAAGAATTTCCCATTTCATCATTACTATTATTATCATCATTATTATTATCATTATTATCTTTATTATTATCTTTTCTTTCTAATATTAAAGGTTTTTCTTTATAATAATCAAGTGATGGTAACTCTGATGAATTAATTTTTGTTTCATCATAATATTTTGTGGCATAACTAGTATCATGATTACTTTGGATATGAATTTGTGTTTGGGTATTTCGAAGTGTAGTTTCTAACGAATTATAATTATCACTAATCTCAGAAAGTGGTTGGTCGTTTATTTTTTTAGAAAGATAAGGAATAATGAAATTTTTTTTAAGTTGGAGATTTTCATCTATATTATTACCGATTCTTTCCAAAACTAAATAAAAATATTCATCATCATCAAATATATCAAAAATTTTTTCAATATTTGGATGATCAATATTTTCCATAATATATGCTTCATATGGATAGCCCTCTTTAAAACGAGAGTCATATACTAAACTTGACTTATCAACACATCTTCTTGTAATAAACTTAATACTTACAGGCATACCAGTCTCTCTCATTACAGCAGCAGCTACATAACCATTACCACCCCAACCTAATAAGCCAGTAAAGAAATACTTTTTATTTAATTCTTTTGGTATCATTTCATGAATAGTTTTACTGAACACACGCATAACGTTATTGAATATTAATTGTTCCGTAGTTTTCATATTATTATTGGCATCATTTTTATTTTTAGATGAACTAGTATCATTATTTTCATCAACCGATTCTTTTCTTTTTTCCATTCTATATTTTATTTTTTCTTCATTTGTACCATGGAATGCTTTAATAGATTTTCCCTTTCTCTTCTTTTCCTTACGTTTTTCCTCTTTCAAATATTTTTTTTCCGCTTCTTTCATTTCTTTCTCTATGAGTTTTTTTCTTTTTTCTTCCTTTTTCTTTTCCTTTAATTTCTTTTTATTTATTTTTTCTTCTTCAGTCAAAGAAAAGCCCTTAAAAGGACTTGTACTAAACATATTACTAATTTTTTTAGAAAATATGGATTCCTGGCCCATAGTAATAGAAGAGGTAATTGTACTATTATTATTAAGATTATGACTATTATTACTAGTTGTAGGGTTATCTAAAATATTTTTATTATCATTCAAATTTATATTGATATTCTTATTGCTATTATTGTTGCCATAATTACTATTATTATTATCATTAACTTTATTATTATCTACGACTGATGATGAATTTGTTGCTGATACTGTTGTCAATGTACTATTGTTCTCATTCATTAAAGTATTATTTAATTTAGATGGGGTCATTATCATCTGTTGTTGCTTATAATTTATTTTTTTATTATGTCTTTTAAAGAATTTGAAATTATAATTTTTTCTTTTAGTGAAGGTGAAGCCAGTACCTGAATCTGTTCTTTTTGTTTTCTTTAAATATTTTTTTGTTGGGGAGATGGATATATATTCATTATTTTCATTTAATCTTTCATAGGAATTAATCAAATGTTTATTATCATTTTGTCTTCCATCTTCCAGTATTTCACATTCAATTTCTGGGTAATTATGATTTTTATCTATTTTTAAAGGACCATCATTAACTTTTATAACACTACTTCCATAATAACTATCATTATCCGATGGTAAACAGCACTGACAACAAAAACAACAACAAATAACTTTTTTTATTCCCTTAAATGTTTTATGTAATAATGAACTATTATTTGAATTTTTATATATGGACGAGTTCATATTCAAATCAATACCAGATTTACGTGAACTATAAGAATAATGTTTGGATTTTCTCTTTGGCTTACGCTTATTAATTCCATTCAAATTAATTTTTGATGTATTAAGATCTGTTTGACTATCACTTCCATTATTATCTTCTTCTTGAATATTATTACCTATATCAGAATTAATACTGCTATTATTAGTTGTAGGAGTTTCATTTTCCATAATATTATTACATTCTTCAATTTTTAAATGCTCATAATTTGTGCTATTATATTTATTATCTTCTACAACATTATTTTCTAATATATCTTTCAAATTTTCTTTGGAATTAGATTCTAATAATTTTGCTGTTTGAAGATTAGAATAATCGCTTTCATAAAATGGTGAATCAGAACACAACATATCACTAGATGACATAGAATCTGTTGACATAACAGTTAATTGGTTTATTATTTCATAGTTTTTTGTAGTAAGTGATGATAAATCATTAATATTTGTATTAATAGGACTCAAATTATTTGCTTTATTTAAATAATTAGTATCTAAATTATTTATTTTATAATTTAGAAATCCACCTTGTGGATTAAATATATTTTGATCACTTTTATTTATTGTAAACTTATCACCAGCAAATGATCCTCCACCTAAATAAGAATTATTATTTAATGATACAAATGGATTTGTATATCTTATTATGTCTGATCCTACTGAACCTTTACGATCTGAAGGATATATTACATTATTTTTTATTGGAGAAACAGTAGAATTTTGAATATTACTATTATTATTTTTGTCATTTAAAGAATTTTTATTAAATTCTGTTTCATCATCTTCCATCTTTTCGTAATATCTATCTGAATTTTTAATTGTCTTCTTATTTTTATTATTTTTATTATTTTTATTATCTTTGAAGGTAATATTATTATCATTATTATCATTAGTATTATTATTGATATCGTTGCTATTACAATTATTATTATTATTATTATTATTATAATTTCCTTTATAATTTTCTTTATCACCAAAATTATTATTATCATTTTCTATTCCTTGTGAATTATTATTATTTCTATCAATAAATTGTTTATTATATTCAAATGGATTAGTACTACGACCCGCATATGAATAGTCATTAATAGTACCTAGAATATTTATTTCTTTCTTTTCATTTTCAAGATTTGTTAAATTTATTAATAATTTATTATTTTTATCATCTTCCATATAATTAGAATCTATTTTTTTCTTTATATTTTGTTCATTATTATTAATATTCTGTTCTATATTTAAATTTAGTGGTTTCGATAAAGAGATACGTTTATAAAATTGTTTTGAGGGTGAACTATCTAAATCATTATCAGGAAAACTTTTTTTATCTAAATTATTTATATATTCTTTGTCATTACTATTATAATAATTTTTCGAAATAATTTTATTTTCAGAATTTGTAACAATAATACTAGTATTACTACCTAAATCTTTATTTAATGCTTGTTTATTAATATGGTCAGTATATAATACAGCTCTTGAATCATCTGCATTTTTTAAAGATTTATTTACTAAAGATGAAATTTCTGTTGTTTCATCTTGTTGATTTTCGTTTCTAATGTTATTAATGGTATATGGTGACGATGTCAATTTTACAGTAAAAGAATCTTGCTTGGTATTATTTAGATTTAAATTTAATAAAACATTTTCATTTTTATTATAATTTATTTCTATATTATTAAATAAATTAGCATTTGAATTTGAAAAATTGATATCATTTGTTGAAATACTTTTTGAACTATTATTAATATTACTATTGTTCTCCAAATATATTTCTGACGAAGGATAGGAATTATTTTTATATTTTGTATATGATGATTCTAATATATTTTCAGTATTTAATTTATTATTAAAAACATAAGGATTATTTATATTTCTTGATATATTATTATCATAAGTGATATTATTTATTATATTATTGGTTATATTTGAAGAAGCAAATGAAGGACTTGGGAAGGATATAGTATTGTTTGATTGATTAATTTTTACATTATTGTATAAATTTTCATTAAAGGAATTAGATAATTGTATATTGGATTGTCTAAAATTGTTTTCTAAATTTAAAAATGGATTACTGGTATTATTATTAGAATTATCAGAATTTTGAATATCACTATTCTTTGAATTATTATTATTATTACTACTATCCTTCAAGTCATAATTTTGAATAAAACCATTTTCTTTTTCCATCTTTTATTTTTATTTATTTATTTTATAAAATTTATTTTCTTTTATGGTTTTTTTTTTTTTTTTTTTTTTTTTTTTTTTTTTGTTTGTTTGTTTGTTTGTTTGTTTCATATATAATTTAATTCTTTTCTTGATTTTAAATTTTACTAAAAATTTTTTCAAAAATTCTATAAAAATGATTTGAAAATTTCATTCCATTGCATTTTTTAGCATTTATAAAATTTGTTATATATATATGAAAGTATTTACTTTCAGTGTTGTTTTATTATTCAAATACCCAATTATTATTTTTTTTTAAAAAAAACATATATATATTTAATAATTAAAAAAAAAAATTTACATATATATGTTAAAAAATTATATTAATCTATTTATACTTTTTTATTTTTACGTGGAAAAAAAAAAAAAGGATTTATTTAATAATAAATTGAATTTAAAGATAAATGTTTAAATATTTCTAAATTCTATTGTTTTCGATTAAATGTATAAATACTAATTATAATAAAGTGTATTGATTTAAATATTTCTAAATTGTGATTATCCAATTTTCTTTTCTTTTTCTTCTTTTTTTTTTTTTTTTTTGGTTTGAAAAAAAAATATATTTATTTTAGTTGATTCTTCTTTATTCTTTTTTAATTATAATTTAATAAATAATCTATCTAGAATAAATTAGATAATAACAGATAAATAGATAAATAAATAATAGATTTTTTATTTTAAATTATATCAATAAAATAATCATCTAAATATATATATATTATAAAAAAAACATTCTAATTTTATTCCCAAAAAAAAAAAAATACAGTATTTTGTTATAATGTCAAGGTTTAATAATTTTGTATTATACTATAATAAAAGATTATGAAATTGATTTTTATTTATTTCAAAAATATATTTAAAAAAAAAGTATTAATCATTTAAATTTTAATATAAATAAAAAAAAATTTTTTTTTTGATCCTTTCACTGCTTTATTTTATCTTTTTTTTTTTTTTTTTGTTGCTTTTTTTGGTTGTTGTTGCTTTTTTTTTTTTTTTTTTTTATGAATTTTTTCTTTACTTTCTTTTATATATATATTTATGAATTTAAACTGTAAAAAAAAAAAAAAAAAAAAAAGATAATAAATAAATAATTTTCAATTAATAATTATAAAAAGAGGTAAACTCATAAAATTTCTTATGTTTAAAATTATATATGAATTCATAAAATAAAAAATAACATATTCATATTAATTTTATATTAGTTTATATATATAATATATTAAATAATTTATTATATATATAAAAATAAAACCACTTTATTAATATGAATTTTCTGAATAAAAGAATAATCTAAATTATTAATTATTAAGGTTTTATTAATATATTTCAAGTGTTCAAAAATTTTTTTATATTTAAAGTTTAAACAAACAATATATTATATTTTATATATTTTATATATATTACTTTTGTATGTAACAAATTTATTTATATAACTTATATATTTATTAATATATATTTATTATTTATTTATTTATTTTATTACATTATTTATTATTTATTATTTATTTTATTATATTATTTATTATTTATTATTTATTATTTTAATATTTAATATTTAGTATTTAATATTTAATTATTTATTATTTAATTATTTATTATTTAATTATTTATTATTTAATTATTTAATTATTTATTATTTATTGATTTATTGATTTATTGATTTATTCGTGTTTATTTATTATTTATATATTTATTATTTATATATTTATTATTTATATATTTATTATTTATTTGTTTTTTATATTAAAAGTATTTTTATTAATTCAGTTATATATAAAAGATAAAAGTTAATATTATATATTCTTTATCCAATTTTACACATTTTTACAAAAAATTTTGGAAAAATATTATATTGATATTTTAATATATTTGAACTATAATATAATAGGAAGAACGTTAACTAATTATAATTAATAGCAATATCAAATAATATATTATATTTATATTATAGCATATCCTATATATTAATAAAAAATAAATACAATAAATAATTTAAAAAAATGATAATAAATAAATAATAATATGCTAATTTTTATAAAAATAAAATTTAATATATTTTGTTTATTATTAAGTTTAATAAAATATATTACATGCGAAAAATGAAAAAATTATATAAATTTAATAGAACCTGAAATGTTGCATTTCGGAACGTGGCTTTATATAAAATTCGGTGTACTTTAAAAACCGTTGATGTAAGAGTGGCTTAAATTATTTTTTGAAAAACATATAATACTTAAATTTTTTACAAATAATAAAATAATGAAATAATTTTTAATAACATTTCATTTAAAAAAATATTTAAATACTTTTTGTTAAAATAAAAATATTTAATAATATTTAATTGAAAAATATATTATTATTTAAATATTTATTTATAATTATATATAATATTTTAAAAATGCATGGTTTTATTTTAAAATATTTATAAGCCACATTATGAAATGGACAATTTAGAAATGCACGATCCCCATCTCACTTCAATAGGAACTTAAGAACTGGAGAAGCACTCCGAGAAAAAGCGTCCTAGAATATCCTCAGCAATAATATGTATGTCTGAGCACCAATGCTGAGCTCTCAGTAAGGCCGTCCAGCAGGGACATTTCTGCCTATATGGAAGTGCGTGTCTTCCTCAATATTCCTACCGTCCCTGAGAGAGGCTGAAACCAAAGTTGTTAATAGCAATACAATAGTAACAAATTTAATAAAATAATTATTTATAAATATAATTTAATTATAAAGATTTATAAAAAAAAAAAAGGTTAACATATCTTAAAAATGGGAGTATTCCATTTCTGAATGTGCCTTTATATGAAATGGGGAGTATTATTTTATTTATTTGTTTTTTTTGTTAAAATAATAAAAATAATAATATAATAATATGTAATAATATTTAATTTTTTGAATATAAATTATATATAGATACTTATTATTTAAAAAAATTTGTTCTTTTCATTTATTTATTTCACTTTTTTCAATTTTTTGGATTTTTTTCCATTTTTTAATGGTTAAAAATAAATATATATTTAATATTTTATGATTTATTAATTATTTATTGTTTATTTATTAAAGTCATTTTTTTTTTTAATGTTAAACAATTATAAATAAAGTGTTTATGAAAATTTTTTTTTTTATTTTAAAATTTTGAAATAAAATAAAATAAAATAAAAAAAAAAAAAAATATTAACTCATTTATATTTATTTTTAGTTTTATTCATTTATTTATTTACAATTATTTAAAAAAAATAATGTAGGTCATTAAATTACGAAATATATTTTTTAAGCCATGTTCGGAAATTCAACACATTCCTTAAAAATAAAATATTCTTTAAAAATAAAGTATTCTTTACAAATAAATTATTTAGTTAAAAGTTTTATAAAAGAAAAAAAAAAGTTTTTAACCTTTTATGTTTATTTATTTAATTTTTTTCATTAATTTATTTATATTAAAGATAATTCTCCAAAAAAAAAAAGGACGCCATAATTTATAAAAGCCTCATTGCGAAATTCTTAATTCCTAAACTAATATATATAGAACTATTTATTTATTATTTATTTATTTTTTAGATTTGTTAATATGAAATTTTTTTTTTATGAGATTAAATTACATCATCAAAAAGTCATATTGAGAGATTACAATACATTCAAATGATATACATATAAAAAATATTTGAAAGTTTTTTTTTAATTTTTATTTGTATTAAAATAAATAAATGAATAAATGAATAAAATAAATAATTCTGATGTAAATTTTATTATATTTTGATTTTATTTTGATTTTATTTTAATTTCATTTAATTATATTATTTAATGTTAAATTTATTAAAGAAATTAAAAGAATATAATGAATTAATATTTTTATTTTATATTTAACTTTACATTTTTATTATACTTCTAAATCTATTTTATTTTATTTTATTACAATTTATTTAATTCTTTATATGTTTTATTCTACTTATTTAAATTTCTACTATTTATTTTATTTTATTAAACGTATACTTTATGCATATATATATTTCTATATATTTCTACTATTATTTTTTATTTAAATTGTATATATAAAGATTATTAATTTTAATAAAAATTCCAATGAAACTTCTAAAAAAGAATTTGTAAATGAAAAAAAAATTATTTTATAATTTTTTTTTCCTTATTAAAATACAATTAAATAATAATTATATTATATCCATTAATGCTTTAAAAATTATTAAAAATTGACTTATTAAGTAAACAAATCAAAAAAAATTATAATAAATAATAATAAATTAAAAATTAATAAATAAATAAATAAATAAATAAATATATAATATGGATATTATTCTCTAAAATTATATCTTGCTATGTAATAATTAAAATTTTTTATAATTTTTTTTTTTACTCTATTATCATTTAAATAATTTTAAATTAAATTAAAGTTAATAAATATATATTAGAAAAAGTTTTAAAACTAAAAACTATTATTTAATATCTTTTAAGAAAGAGAAATCAGTCACACCAAACACATCATCAACAACTTCATTTTTCTTATTTTCTTTTTCTTCATCTGATTCATTGTCATCATCATTTTCTTCTTCTTCTTCCTCATCATCATCTTCTTCAAACATATCTAATTCCTTATCTTCATCACTAGAATTTTCATCTTCACTTTCTGATGATTCACTTTCTTCTTCTTCTTCCATATCTTTTGATAATATTGAATAAAATTATATTTTAATAAAATCTTTTTATATTAATATTTATTTATTTTTATAATATATTTTTTAAATTCTGTAATAATCTTTAAATATCATCTATATAATTATATACCTTCAAATGAATCATTCTTTCTAGTATTAAGCTTTTATTATTAAAAAGATATACATGTACCATTAAAATAAAATGTTAAAATTTTAATATATGTAATTAATTTATAATTTCTTACCTAATATATATATATATATTTAAGAAAGAAATTATATATATATATGAATAAAATAAAATAAAATAATTACTTGAACATTCATCATATCAAGTCGACCAGAAAGTTGAAGAATTTTTCCAATAGTATCATTACCATTATTTATTTTATTATTCAAATCATCAAGTCTAAATACTATTTCTTTACTCTAAAGAAATTTTGTTAACATTTATTATATAAAGATTATATTGATAAATAATTTAACATTAAATATAGTAATAAAGATTATATAGATAAAGAATTTAGTATGAATAGAGATAAATAATTTCATATTAAATTTTGTAATATTTTCATTGAAATAAATTATTAAAAATGATTTCAAGAAATTCGATTTTTATTTTGAATTCTTAAAAAATATATTCCTTGTTTTATAATATATATATAAAATTTAATTAAATTAAAATACTAAGTATTTTAATTTAATTAAATTTACTAATACAATAAAAATTTTAAATTTATATATTTTTTATTTTTATTTTTTTTTTTCTTAAAAAAAAATATAAATTAAGTACTTTCTATATTATTAATAACAAATATTTAATTAATTGATAATTAATACCTTTAATAATATTGGAGCATGTATTAATAATGTTATTCTTAGCCATTCCGTTGCACTCCCTCTAGTTGGTGTTTTTTCAATTGAAGTAATTAATTTTTTAGTTAAAGAAATTACTTCAGTTTTTAATAATTTTTTAATTATTCCAATAATAATTTTTTTATTTTTAATTTCCATACATTGATCAAATATTTCTCGATCATTAGTAATTAAAGATTTTTGTAATATTGGTAAAAAAGTATTTATTATAGTTTCCCTATCCCTTTTTTCCATTATGCCTTTTATTATATATATTTATTTTGAAATTTTAAAATATATTAATCTATTATAAAAAAAATTGTTATTATTATTATTTTTTATTTTTTATAAATATGTATTATGTTATTTTTTAATGGTATATAAATTATCAAAATCTAAATATTGAATTACTAATAAAACTTTTTCTAAAATGAAAATTTCAATTTATTGTTGCTTAAATTTATAATATTTATATTATAAGAAAAAAAAAGTAAAATTAAAAAAAAAAAAAAAAAAAAACATATTTGATTTTCAATTCTACCCAATCAAAATAAAAATTTTAATATTTTTAAAATAATTTTAATTAAAAAATTAAAAAATAATTCATTAAATAGTTATTTTGTTAATGTATACAATCGTATAGTAAATAATTTATATATATATATATCATACAAATAAAAAGTGTTTATAATTTATTAAAATTTTAATTATACTTTATATATGATTTAATATAAAGATTCAATAATTAAAATATTAAAATAATTATTAACCATAGAGTATAAATTAGTGTATAATAATTATAATATTACCCAATTTATAATTTTATTGTAAATAAAATTAAAAAAATTACTTATATTAATTATTCATAATAGTAATTTTAATGATACTTCACTAAAAAAAAAGGGTTATTAAAGTGAAATAGAAAAAGAATATGATATAGAAAAATGAACATATTTCTACAGTACCTAGATTGAAATATTTAATCCAGAAAAGAATAATAGAAATAATATAAATAAAAATAGAAATTTAAAAATATTAAAATATTATAACAAAATTATCTTTTAATATAGGATTATTAATAATGTTTCCATATTATATTACATTTAGAATTTAATGTGCAAATACAATATAAAAAAGATTTAAAAAAATTAAAAAAAATATTATTACAATTAATATATGTTTATTTTTAATTTTTTTTTTTAATTTTTTATTTTAATTTTTTATTTTATTTTATTTTTTTTTTTTTTTTTTGAAAAATTTATTAAATTAAAATACATATTGGTTGAATAACAAATATAATATTATAAAATATAACGTTATATAATAAAAAAATATATGTTTATTAATCATGCCTTACTGTACATTATAAGTATTACTCTTTTAAAAGATTTTGTATTTTCCATTTATAATTAGGAAACTTATATTTTAATTAATGATATTTAAATTTTGATATTATTAATATATTTAATACTATTGAACTTAATTACTTAAAAATACACATAATAAACTTTATTATAAATTAAATAAAATATCAATATAATCAATACAAATTACATTTTTTATTTTGAAATTTTCATTTTTTTTTTTTTTTGAAAAATTTATTAAATTAATATATATATATTGACTAATAATATTAATAATTAAAGTTTTGATATTATTTATATAAAAAATAAAATAAAAACTTTAATTATTAATAAATTATTTTGTTAATAATTATATAAAAATAAATTAATAAATTATTAATTAATCATTTGACTAATTTATCATAAATTTATAGTGTGATTTAATGTAACGTGATATAAAATATATTTATGTAATATCATAAATTCTATTTAAATACATAAAAATTAATATAAACATAAATTTATAATATAAATTTTTTGTTAAGGCAAATATGTAAATAATTTATAAAATTAATTAAGTTTCATTTTAAAATTATTTTATTTTATTATTATTTTATATACTTTTATATGTTATAATTATAATTATTATTATAAATCTTTTATTATTTATATTATACTTTTTAAAAACATAAATAATAAATAAAACTTCTCCCTAAAAGAGATAAACGAACCGAGCTATATCAAGTATTCTTATTTATAACACATATTACACTATAATGCAGAAAAATGCTATATTGATAAAGTTTTTATAATCCACATATTAAAACATTAAATAAATAAACTATCACGATGGGTTAAAATTTAATTTATTATTATAAATGAATAAAATTTTGAAATTATGGATTTAGTTATTTAATTCCGTTTTTTTATATTATACTACTTTTTCAATTTGTAAGTTCAACTAAATTTTATTAAATTTTATGTTAATATTTGTATATGTTTAAAAATATTTAAAATGATCAAAGTTGAAATTTAGATTAAAATATTATATTATATTAAAATATTAATAAAAGAATATAATAATACAGAAATAATAATATCTTTAAAAAAAAAAAAAAAAAAAAAAAAAGATTCATTTAAATGAATTCTGATCACTTTTTTTAATGATTATGATTATTATTATTTTATGTTTTTTTTTTTTTTTTTTACTTTTGTTTAAAATAGTTTTAACACATACAAAAAGAAAAATTTTTTATTTTTTATTTTTTTCTTATATATATAATGGAGTTTTAAATATCAAACCAAAAAAAAAAAAAAAAAAAAAAGAAAAAGAAAAAAAAATAATCATTTGGTTAAATATAACAATTTATTTAGTATTTTATAATATTAACTGGTATGGAAAATTTTACCAAAAAGGTTTCTTCTAAATTAGGCATATAAAATAACAGATAGTTGTATCAATATTTTTTTCATAAATAATATAAATTATTAATAAAATATAAAATAATTATTTCAATTTTTTTTTTTTTTTTAAAAAAATTTTTTAATTAAAATTAAAAAGTTTATTTAAACCAATGCTTAATTAAAGTACATTGATAAATGTCCCAAATCTACATATATTTAATATATTTATTGTAGTTATTTATTTCTATATATATTAAAATTTTTTTTATTGAAATTATAAAAATTTATTTTCTATTATGATATATTTTATATAATAATAAATAACTTTTGATTTCTTATAAGTTAAAATTTAAAAAAAAAAAATAATTGAAATAAGTTAAAATTTAAAATTAAAAATTTATTTTTCATTATGATATATTTTGTATTATTTTGTATAATAATAAATAACTTTTATTTCTTATAAGTTAAAATTTAAAAAAAAAATATAACTGATTTCTTATAAGTTAAAATTTAAAAAAAAAATAAACATTTGTATGTGTTATTATTCAATATAAATTAGAAACTATTTTTTTAAATAATGTTTAATGATATAGATGATATATATACTTGTATTCAATTTATAAATAAAAATTAGATTATTTAATTGTATAGTTAAATTTACTATAAAATAAGTGCTAAAAAAAATTTAAATACAATATTTTGAGCATTTTGATATAAATAATGAAATTTATTAACATGTACAAAATTATTTACAACATTAAAAATTATATATTTTTTTATCTATTAATTCTTTCAAATTATCTTTTTCCTCAGAAACAGATATATTATTATCAGAAAATAGAAAATTAAATTAGTATTTAGCAAATTAATAAATAAATAAATAAATTTAAAAATCATAATATTTTTTATTAATTTGTGAAAATAAGTTTATTCATTCTTTTTAAGTATTATTAAAGTCATCATGATAATCTTGTTATATTATGACATATATTTCAAATGATCATATATATAATAAAAAATTTTAAAAAATTTTAGAAATGAAAAAAAAAAAGTTAAAATTAATTAAAAATTTTTTTCATTATTAAAAGATTAAAATTTTTACATTAATTTTTATTATTTAGAAATTTATTTTTAAAGAAAATTAGAATATTCTATTTTAAATATTAATAAAAAATTTAATAAATTAAAATAAATTAGAGAATTAAAAAAAAAAAATAAATAATATATATTATATTATTAACAAATTTAAAAGATAATATGAAATTTATTATCTTTATTTATTTATTATTACAACTATTATTAGTATTATTATCATATATATATATTATTATTTATATATATAAAATTTTTTAAATAATATTATTTTTATTTTATTTCTTAAATACGTTTTATGAGTAAAAAAAATTTGAATTCACATATATATAATATATTATTTTCATTCAAAACTTCAATTGGTTCTTTATTATAAAAAATTTTTATAAATAAAATTTTTTTAAAATAACTTTAATAATGTTTAATGAATTTTCTTTTAATTTAATTATCTACTTATTAAATGTGACTTTAATAAAAGATAACAAAGATCATTAATTTTATTACTATTATTATTACTATTATTATTAATATTTTCTTTAAAAGTTTGAAAATATAAAATTTGAATTAAATAAGATTATTTTATTATTTTATTATTATCATAATTATTTCATTTATCTATATATATATTTTTATTATTTTGTAATTTAATTAAAAACATTACACCACTTTCTTTTTTTTAATTATTTTTTTTTATTATTATTTATTATTTATTATTTATTATTTATTTATATTTATTTATCTATATATATACATACTTATTGGTATTTGTTTTATCTAAATTTTTAAATTTTAATTTCAAAACCGATTCCTTTTTTTTTTTTTTTTTTTTTTTTTTTTTTTTTTTTATAATTTTCTAAGAAATTTATTATTCTATATAGTTTAATACAATATATATTAAATTTCATTTTAATAAATAAATAAATATATATATATATAAATAAAAAAAAAAAAAAAAGAAAAAAAAAAGAGTTACGGGCAAAATAAAAATACTATTTGTATATTTTAAAATTTTTTTATTATATATATATATATATTGTATTTTGTTTAAATTATTTAATGTAATATTATTAACAATTTAATTTTAATAGATTTCGCATTATTATGTATATATATTAAAAAAAATTATTTTTGTTGAATTTTATAATTTATAATTTATAATATATATATATATATTTTCTCAATACAATAATTACTGAAAAAGAAAATTTCTTTTAACTTAAAAAATAATTAATTTCTATTTATTATATAGTATTGGTGATTTCTGTTTTGGTGAAGAAGTAATAAAACTAGCCGTTGTAGTTGATGTTGTGGGATTTGTTGTTTTAATAGGTGTAGTTGGTACCGAAGAGGATGAATCATTATTTGAAGTTTCATTTATATAACGATTGTAAGAAGCGTTGGCTCGATCAATCAATTTATACTTTTCTTTTAAATATGGTCTTACATCATAAGCTCCAATTAAAGTTTGTAAGAATTCAAGAACACAAAGTAATTCTCTATCATTTCTATCACTATACCATGAAGTTATTGGTATACCATTTTCAAGTTGATAACCAAATGCATAAATGGAATTATCAATAATAATTGTTTTCGATAAATCTCTTCCAAGTACACTTAAATCCTATAATATCATTTATAATTCGAAACATAAATATTATTATTATTATTATTATCATTATTAATATTTTTTTTTACTCAAAAAAAAATTTTAAAATACCTTCAAATAATTTCCATAAACAGTAACACATTCATCTCTAAAAAGTCTATATGAAATTAATTTATGAGTTGGATCCATGAAATCTAACAAAGTATTAGCTAATTTTTTTTAAATAAATTTAGATTTTCATTATTATTATTATTATTATTATTATTATTATTACTATAAGTATAAATAATAAAAAAAAAAAAATTACCATAAACTTTTTGGGAAGCAGTAAATATAATTATTTCAAACATTTCAGCTGCTTTTTCTAAGAACTCAGCACAATAGGGTCTATAACGACCAGAAACTTGGAATTGCTGTCCATTAAGTTCTACTGGGAACATCACATCATAATCTTCCATTTCAGCTGTCGTACAATGAACTAAGGTTTCATCTAAATCTAAAACTAAAGTTATTTCTGGACCATCATCAGATTTTGGAGGTAAAACTTTATATATATATTTTTTATTATCATATTCATTATTTATATAATTATTATATTATTATAATTTTATTCATTATTTTTATAATTTTATTTATTATTTATATAATTATTAATTGTTCTTTTTTTATATATACTAAAAATCTAATAATTACTTGGTTCTTTATATGGTTCCAATGGTGGTAAACTTCTTATAAAGTCAAATCTGAAATTTAAAATTTCCATTTTATATTGATATATATTAATATATGTTATTAATTCTATTAATTATTTAATTAAAATATTTTTTTATTGTATAAATTCCGTATAAACTAATTGATTATTTACTTACGGGTCAAATTCTTCATATTCTTCATAATCATCAACATCCTCCTCCTCAATATCATTATCTACCATTTGATAATCTTCATTTCCAATTTCTTCATTTTGGGTATTTTTTAAATTTGAAGACATTTTATAATCCATTTCAATGGCAGAATCAGTAGGATTTGTTCTTTCATTTTTTTCATTTTTAAACGGACCTTTTTTTTTTTTTTTTTTTTTTTTTTTAGGAGGATTTAACAATACAGATAATTATTATTAAATTTCGTATTTATATATTATAAATTTAATGATATTTATTATTAAATAAATATTTACTTGATATTTTTTTAAATAAATGATATGCAGGTGAAAAGAATGATAATAAACTAAGTTGTTGTGAATTTGAATATTTTTTCTTTTTCTTTTCCTCTTTAGACAATCTCTTTTTTTTTCCAGATTTTAATTTTAATTTTGGAGATAATACAGCATTTCTAAATTTTGATTTTTCATGTTTATTCATTTTCTTTGATAGTAATGTTTTATTTGAGGTATTACTTGTTGAAGCTGTAGGGGCTTTTTTTAAGTTATACATAAAGAAAAATAATTTAATAATTTCAAAAAATATATAATTTTTAATTTTTGTTAATAATATTTACTATTATCTTGTTTTGATAAAGATGATTTTCTTGGACTTGTAATTAAGAATTTTTGAATTGAAAGTTGCGATGTATTTTTCTTTGTCATTTTGCTTGTATTGTCTGTTGAAATTTTATCATTCTTTCGGTGGCGAGACATTTAGTATAATATATGCAGAAAAGATATTAAAATTAAATATTTTTTTGGAATTTATTGATAAATTCTTATTATTGATTTATTTAATTTATTTTATTTTACATTTAAAAAATAATTTATTATATATGTAAAATATTTTATTTATAAGAAAATATATATTAATAATTATATTTGACATTTGAAAATAATTAAATTTAAAAATAATTCTTTTTTTTTTTTTTTATTATTATTATTAATAAAATTATTACTATTATTTTTTTTTTTTTTTTTAAAAAAAAAAAAAGATTTGAAAATAACAATGATATTTAATATTTTATATCAATAAAAATTTGAAAAATAAAACTATTTTTTTTTAATAATAATGAAGAATTTTTATTTTTTTTATCTGTATTTTTATTTATTTACTTTTTTTTAAAAAAAAATAAAAAGGAAAAGAAAATTTGAATTCTATATTAATTTAGAGAATAATAAAATTGATTTACTTACTATATATATAAAATTGTCATTTTTCTATTTAAAATAAGCAAATTATTTATTTATTTATTTATTAATATTTAGTTAAAAAGAAAGTTATTATTAATTCAACCAAATAATAATAAATAAAAAACAATTGAATTTATATAAAATTTTCAATGTATATTATTTTTGATTATTTTTTAAATTGGTATTTTTTTTAAAAAAAAAAGAAAATAAATACATAATTATAAAATAAATAATTTTATTACAAATATTATAATAAAAAAATTTTATTTTAATTTAAAAGAAAAAAAATATAAATTTTTTTGTCAAAAGAGAAAAA
The DNA here is from genome assembly GCA_016946835.1 of Neocallimastix lanati (nom. inval.). Lineage (NCBI taxonomy): Eukaryota > Fungi > Neocallimastigomycota > Neocallimastigomycetes > Neocallimastigales > Neocallimastigaceae > Neocallimastix > Neocallimastix lanati (nom. inval.). The sequence goes on along the minus strand of JACVTC010000073.1, from coordinate 504,903 downwards.
TTAATAATTAATCATTATTTTTTTTAATATATATATATAATCATTATCTTATATATTGCTCTGAAGTAAATTTTTAATTATTTCTTATTATAAAAAATTAATAACATATTGATAATATATAATAATATACAAATGATACTTTAAATTATTTAAAATAAAAAATTTTGATAAAAAATTTTTTTTTCTTTAAAAAAAATATCACATTAAATATTTTAAATCAAATTATCATTATAGTATTTAAAATATTTTAATATTAATATTTTAATATTAAATATTATAACTATATAATATTAATAATAATTTATTTTTCTTTTATTATTTTTTTAACACCAATTTTTTTTTAACAATTTTTAATTGCAAATACAATAAAGTAGACAATAAAAAAAGAAAGGTAAAAAAAAATTTTTTTTTAATTAAATATTTAAATATTTTAATTTTATTTTATTTTAATTTTAAAATAAATTATTTATTTATATTAATTTTTTTTTTAATATTTTATGTATTGAATTAAAGTTTTATTTAATTCAATAGTTACTTTTTATATAAAAGTAACTATTTGTATATAAAAAATATTATTCATTATATTTATATATAATTTATATATTTATTTTTAAATAAGTAAAAAAAAATTATTCCATTTTTATTATTAATATTTTATTATTAATTCTTAATTACCTCTTATGCTTAAAAGGAAAAAACAAATTAGATAGATGGTTATTTTTTTTTATTTTTTTTTTTCTATTTGAATAATTATTAATATATTGGATGGCATTTTTCTATTAAAACAAAATAATAATAATACAGATAATATGTTAAGATAAAAAATATTATTATTATAGTACTAACTAATTATAATGGTATTAATAGTGATTGCATTATTAGAATTTTATAAAATTAATGTTTTATTAATAAAGTTTTTATAAATATAAAGTTAAAAATGATAATATATAAGTTATCAACCAATAATAGTACTATTGGAATTTAATGTTTATTATTTAATAATGATATAATTCAAGTATTTTAATATTTTTTTTATAAAATATATATATTAATAATATTTATACTCTGAATGAAATAATGGAAATAAAGAAACTTTAAAAATAAATAAATAAATAAAAATATATATATATTATCATTAATAATAATAATAATAATAATAATAATAATAAAATAATATATCTTTTTATAGATAAATTTATATTCCAATTAAAATATGTAATTTTAAGTAAATAAATGGTATTCATTGTTAATTAAATATTTAAGTTTATTGTCAATCAATAGATTTTATTTCTTCCATAAAATTATTCTATTTATTTAATAATATTAAAATTATAAAATCAGATTAAGAAAAATATTGTTTATAGGAAAAAAAAAATAAAAAACTTATATACCACATATTTTTAGATGAATAATAAATATATTATTTTAATATTAAATGTTACATTTTAGCAAAGATTAATTTCAAATTTTTAAAAATTATTAATAAATTCTTTTTTAAAATATAAAATATATTTATAAAATTTTAATTTTGATTATTAATTAATTATAAAAATTTTAATGAAAATAAAATGAAAAAGAAAAGAAAAATAAAAGTTATTAATAGTATTAATAAAATAATATATATAAATTACAATATATTAATGAACTATTCCCCATAAAAAATATATAAATAAATAAATCCTTGAAAAATACTTCATAATATTTTTATTTTATTTACTATATTTATTATATATAATTTAAAATTTAAATAATATTTGGTTTTTGAAATTAAATTCTTATAATATTTTCATTTTATATTATTAAGAATAATTAAAATTATTATTATATCAAATTTAAATTTATTCTTTGTTCCTTTAATTTTATATTGCTTTTTTTTTTTTTTTTTTTTTTTTTTTTTTTTTTTTTAATAAAAAAAATAAGTTCCTTTATTTTTTTTAAAAAATAAAAAAAAAAGCAAATTCTTGTTTCTTTTATTATTATTTTGGGTTTTTTTAAAAAACATATACAAATAAAGTTCGTAATTTCACATATCCCTATATATATTGAAAAGTACTTTATCAATTCATTTAAAGTCTATATTTTTCTTTAAAATTTAATTTATATTTTTTTATTTTAAATTTCTATATTTTTTTATTTTAAATTTCTATATTTTTTTATTTTAAATTTCTATATTTTTATTTTAAATTTCTATATTTTATTTATATAATCATTAGCCACTATATTTTTGATTGGATAGAATTCAATTATTTTTATTATATATATATATATATATATTTTTTTTTTTAAAAAAAATATTATATTAAATTTGAATTAAAATATTTTATTTAAAGATAGACGTTAAATTTTTGGTATATTTTATTTAAAAAAGTTACAGTATTATAAATGTCTGTTTTATTACAAAATAAATTTTTTATTTTCAATTGAATATAGAATAATTAATTGAAAATAACATATATGAATATATTGAAATAAATAATATTTCAGGGGATTTTTATATTTTTTTTAAAATATATTTTAATATATATATATATATTAAAAATACCATACAAAAAATTATTGAAATATTACTAAAATAAACCAGAATAATAATATAAAATAAAATATTTATCGTTAAGAACTCTTTTTTCCTTATTAATTTTGAAAATATATATCTTATAAAATTAAACATGCAATGCGATGAAGTTATTTGGCAATGTGTTAATCAACACTTTTGTTCATATAAAATAAAGTAATTTCGAATTAAATTTTGAAATTTAAATATAAAAGAATATATAATTATTGAGTTATGATATTTATTATAATATTTAAAATAATTTATATAATTAGGACAAAATCACAAAATTTTTGTAGAAATGAATATAATGTTACAGGGTTATGTAATCGTCAATCATGCCCATTAGCAAATAGTAGATATGCAACTATTAAAGAAATAGATGGTGTTTTATATTTATATATGAAAACAATAGAAAGAGCTCACTCTCCAGCAAAACTTTGGGAAAAAGTTAAATTATCCAATAATTATACAAAAGCTCTTGAACAAATTGATAATGAATTACAATATTGGCAACCATTTATTATTCATAAATGTAAACAAAGACTGACAAAAATGACACAATATTTAATTAGAATGAGAAGATTAAAATTAAAATCCAAGTATGTTTTATTTTTTTTTTAAAAAAAAAAAAATTTAAATATGGAATAATAAATCTGGTCGGATATAATAATTTTTAATTATAATGCTTATTAATTATATATAATATATATATATTAATTTCATGAAAACATTCATGATAAAAAAAAATTTATAAATGAAGGACTAAATTGGTTGGAATAAAAAAGAAGGTTGAAAAAAGAGAAGCAAAACGTGAACTTAAGGCTGAAGCAGCTGCTAGATTGGATCATGTAATTGAACAAGAGTTATTAGAAAGATTAAAGAAGGGTATATATGATGATAATGTTATGAATGAACGTCAAGAAGTCTTTACTAAGGCACTGGAAAGTTTAGAAGATGCCGAGGAAGATTATGATGAAGATGAACTTGAAGAAGAAGAAGAAGTTGAAGACTTTGATGAAGTAAATTAAATTATTTTTAAAATATTGTTTTATATGAAATTATATAAATATATATATTATAATATAACTAAATAATTTTAAATTTAAAAAAAAATTTTTTTTTTTAAATATAAAAATTAATGATAATAGCGTGAATTTGTTTCAGATGTTAGTGATACTGAAGAAGATATTGAAGATATGTATGAGGAAGATGAATTTAATGATGAAGTAGGTGAAAATGAATCAAGTGATGAAGAAGATGTAGAAGAATCTAGTGAAGAAGAATCCAGTGAAGAAGAATCTGGTGGAAGTGGTAAAAAGAATAAAAAACAAAATAAGGGCAAGACTACTTCAAGGAAACGTCAAAAGAGTAAATATTATATATGTATATCATTATTTTGATATTTTAATAAAGTAAATTTATTTAAATATTTATTTTTAATAACTTTTTTTTTTTAATTATATATATATATATATATATATTTTTTTTTTTTTTTTTATTTTTAACAGGAGAACATATTGAAATTGAATATGAACAAGAACAAGAAAAACAAGATGTTGCTCAAGACTGGTAAAGCTTATAAAATTATTGATTGGGCCAATTTCATAATTATAAAAATACAAAAATACCAAAATTACTTTTATTTATTCTTATTAAAGTTTTAAATATATACATTTCATTATTTATCATTTTAACTCAAAATCATTTATATATTACTTTTTATTTCATTTTTGCAATTTTATTTAATCATAATTTTTAATAATTCCTATTTATTAATATAGATTCAATTTATATATGTATATATTAAAATTATCACATAAAAAGTAAAAATAGAAATAAAGTATGTGTATTATATATATATTTTTAATATTCTCAAATATGAATATATAAACTATTAAAAATTAGAAAGTAGTAAAATTAATTATTATTTATTTAATCATATTAATTTAATAATAAAATAAGATTAAAATAAAAATATAAAAATGTTTTTATTTTACTTTATTAATTTTTTTTTTTTTTGAAGAAAATTTTTTTAAAACTTATTTATTAGTTATTGTTATTATAATAGCAATAGAAAATCAATTTTTTTTATGGTAATAAGCATAATATTTATAATTATAAATAAATAAATAAATAAATAAATAAATAAATAAATAAATAAATAATATTTAATTTTGATTTTCATAGTAAAACAGTAAATGGAATGAATATTTTGCATTTTTTTTCTTTTAATAATAATTTGCTTTTGGTCATTATGTGTTCATAATTAAGATATATTAACACTTTTAAATATATAAAATATATTTATAAATTTAATATTTTATGTCTTTATTTTTTTTTTTATTATTTTTATTTTTTTTTCTATTTTATTTTTAAAAATTATGAACATTGAATTTTTTTTTTAATTTTTTCTTATAATTATAAAATTAAAGTAAAAATTTTTTTTTTAATTTTTAGTATAACCAATAAGAATCATAAAATAATTATAATTTAAAATTTGTATTTTAAGTATAAAAATTGGATAAATTAAAATATGATAAATAAATAGATATACAGATATATCAATAATAAATATTAATATAATAAATAAATAAACAAGTAAATAAATAAATAAATAAATAAATAAATAAATAAATAAATAATAAATATATAATAAATATATTAGTAATGAATAAATAATTAATTAATAACTCTCTTCTTAAGTGTTTCTTTGTCCCTCTCCTCTTGAGTAAGTTTGGCTCGTCTTTTATACTCAGCTAGTGCTTTGTTTATTGTTTCCTCTGTAATAGCAGTAAATAATAAATAAATAATAAATAAATAATAAATAAATAAATTAATAAATAAATAATAAATAAATAATAAATAAATAAATTAATAAATAAATAATAAATAATAAATAAATAAATAATTAATTATTAAAGTTTAATAAAATTTTAAAGTTTTAGCCATATTTATTATGTTTTGAAATAAATGTTGTTTTTTTTTTCTATTAAAATGGCATATATAATTACTTTATTTTTTTTTAAAAAAAAAAACTAATAAAATGTCAAGTTCAAAAAAGGTAATGAAAAAATTATTACTGACTAATTAAGCAGTTATATTTATATTTAAAAAAAATAATAAATAAATATATCAAATATATTAAAAAAAAAAAATAAATATAAAAATAAATAGAACTTTTTATTTTTATTTAATTATTAATTTCTATGAATTTTTTATGAAAAATTTTGATAATGAAAAAATAGTCATCGTTAAATAATCTTGGATCACAATCTCTAAGTAAAAGTAAAGGTAATTTGAGTTCTCAATCGGTAAATAAAAGTAAAAATAACTTAGGATCACAATCTCTAAGTAAAAGTAAAGGTAATTTGGGCTCTCAATCAATAAGTAAGAGTAAAAACAACTTAGGATCTCAATTAATAAGTAAAAGTAAAAATAATTTGGGATCTCAATCATTAAGTAAAAGTAAGAATAATTTACGATTACAAAAACCCAATGAAAATGAAGGTTCTCAAGTATTATCAAAAACAATAGATAATGTAAATAATTCAACAGAAAATAAAGAAGAAAATGTTAAAGGGAATAATAATAATAATGAAAATACTGAAAATAATACAGAAATAATAGTTGCAGAAGCTCCTACTGAAGAAGAAGGAAAAAAGACTGAAATAGAGGAAAAAAATAGCGAAGAAAAGAAAAAAGATAGAGAAGTAGAAGAAAAATTAGGTAATAGTATAGAAAATACATTAAAAGAAATTGATTATTCAGTACAAAAAATTGAAAAAAAAAAAAAGAAGAAGAACGAAAAAAAGAAAACTATGATATCAAAAAATGAAAAACAAACAACAGAAGATGATAAAAAAAAATCAGTAGAAGATGAAAAATCAACAACAGAAGATAATAATAAAACAATAGAGGAAAATGATCAATCTAATGAATCAGTATCTGATGGAAGTCAAAATGAATCAAAGACAACAGAAGAAGATACAATCCCAAAAGGAAAAATTTTATTTGATGATTATGGATTTTCCGATTCTGATATTGATTTCTATGATGAACCATTAATTAGGGATATAATGACACCACCTATAACAGATGAAAATTCAACATTTACATGGATACCACAGTTATCAGATTATTTAGAAAATGTAAAACAAGAATTATTAATAAAAGCAAAACAGGAACAAGATGAATTAATTAAAGAAAAGGAAGAGATACAAGAGGAGGAGGAAATGGAAAATAAAAGTGGAGAAAAATCAGATGAAACTTTAGAAGAAAAAGAAAAGCAAGAAGGAGAAATTGAAAATAGAGATAAAAATGATGAAGGAGAAAAGAAAGAAGAAGAAAAAGTAGAAAAAGGGGAAGTTGAAACTAAATTAGAAGAAGAAAATAAAGTTAAAGAAGGTGAAGGAGAAAAAAAAGAAGAAGAAAAAGAAACTTTAGAAGGTGAAATAACGACTACTACCAAAAATAATATTTTAACTGATAATGAACTTTTACAAGAAATTGAAAAGAGTCTTGATGTATCAAATATTATTGATGAACCAGTTTTATCTTTTGGGATGAGTCGGTCTAATTCATATCTAAAAGATGATTCTATATATGAAGAAGAAGAGGAAGAAGAAGAAAGAAAAAATGAAATATTTATGAATGAAGCGTTTGAAATATTAAGAAGTGAAACTCCAATTAATAATGAAAAAATTGATGAATTTGCAGATTATTTCGCTAAAGAAAATAATAATGAAGAATCACAAGCAGATCTTTCAGATATTAATCATTCAGAAGAATCCATAAATCCATTTGAAGAAGATGACGAAGAAAATAAAAGTGAAAAAGAAGAAGCTGAAGGTGAGAAAAAGGAGGAAGAGGAAGAAGAAAAAGAAGAAGAATCAAATGGCATTGATCGTGAAGAATTTATTGAAAAATTAAAGAGTGAAATTGAAAAATATGAACATAATAGTACTAAAAATCTATTCTTACAAACTAAATTATATGAACTTTTCAGAAAAAAAAGAGTAAAACAAAACAACACAAAAAAAAAAAAAAATAAAAAAAAAAAAAAAAAAATATTATTTATATTAAATAATTTATAATAATATATATATATATATTTATAGAGATAATAATTTTTTAATTATGCATTAATTTATTTTTATTTACTATTAAAAAAATTAATAATAATAGCCCAATGAAATTAGAGATGGTGATAAATCATTAAATGATCAAGAACAAAGATATTTAGCCTCAATGTATGAATATAAAGATCTCATAAATGAATATGATGAAATTAATAATAAGAAACAAGAAATATCAAATATGTATAAAGAAAAGCTTCTAGAAAAGAGAGAAGAATCAGATAAATTATATAAAGAATTTTATAGACAAAAACAACATATAGCTCAAAATGCTAAAAGTACGAGAACTGGAAATGAATTTTCATTAAAGGTATATATATATATATATATATATATTTATTTATTTAATAAAAAATCAATAAATATTAAATCAAAAATAATTATATTAAAAATTAAATAATAATAATAATAATAATAATAATAATAATAATAATAATAATAATAATAATAATAATAATAATAATAATAATAATAATAATAATAATAATAATAATAATAATAATAATAATAATAATAATAATAATAATAATAATAATAATAATAATAATAATAATAATAATAATAATAATAATAATAATAATAATAATAATAATAATAATAATAATAATAATAATAATAATAATAATAATAATAATAATAATAATAATAATAATAATAATAATAATAATAATAATAATAATAATAATAATAATAATAATAATAATAATAATAATAATAATAATAATAATAATAATAATAATAATAATAATAATAATAATAATAATAATAATAATAATAATAATAATAATAATAATAATAATAATAATAATAATAATAATAATAATAATAATAATAATAATGATAATAATAATAATAATAATAATAATAATAATAAATTTAAGATATTTGATCAATTAGAAGGTTTAGAAAAGAAAAAGGACGAAATGATTACTAAAGCTAGACTTGAAAATATAAGATTACAAAATAAATTACACAGACAAGAATCTCTACTTCGTCAAAAAGTAATTAAAATATTTGATTTTTTTTTATTAATAAAAAAAGTTTTTTTTTTTTTTTAAAATTTGTAATAAAAAAATGAAATAATAATAATAATAATAATAATAATAATAATAATAATAATAATAATATTATTATTATTATTAATGTTTAAAAAATAAAATAAAATAAAATAATTAAATAAAAATAGGAAGAATTAGCTGATGGATTGCATTTAATTGATTTTGAACAATTAAAAATTGAAAATCAAACATACAATGAAAAAATTGAAGAAAGAAATGAAGTAAAGAATAAAAATGATAATTAAATAATAAATTATAATAATATTAATTATAAAAATAGAAATAATATATATATATATAATTATTAATATATATATATATAATTTTTTTTTTTTTTTGTATTATTATTATTATTATTATTATTATTATTATTATATAATGTACATTTATTAAGGAATTATTAAAATTAAGAAAGAAAATTAATAATATTGTTCAAGTTTTAACTCATGTCAAAGAAAAATTACAATTTGTACAGGTAAAAAAAAGATAATCATTATTTTAATTTTTATAATTTTTATTTTATTTTATTTTATTTTATTTTATTTTATTTTATTTTATTTTATTTTATTTTATTTTATTTTATTTTATTTTATTTTATTTTATTTTATTTTATTTTATTTTATTTTATTTTATTTTATTTTATTTTATTTTATTTTATTTTATTTTATTTTATTTTATTTTATTTTATTTTATTTTATTTTATTTTATTTTATTTTATTTTATTTTATTTTATTTTATTTTATTTTATTTTATTTTATTTTATTTTATTTTATTTTATTTTATTTTATTTTATTTTATTTTATTTTATTTTATTTTATTTTATTTTATTTTATTTTATTTTATTTTATTTTATTTTATTTTATTTTATTTTATTTTATTTTATTTTATTTTATTTTATTTTATTTTATTCAATCTGTAATTTATATTCATATTCTACTATTTATTTTATTTTATTTTATTTTATTTTATTTTATTTTATTTTATTTTATTTTATTTTATTTTATTTTATTTTATTTTATTTTATTTTATTTTATTTTATTTTATTTTATTTTATTTTATTTTATTTTATTTTATTTTATTTTATTTTATTTTATTTTATTTTATTTTATTTTATTTTATTTTATTTTATTTTATTTTATTTTATTTTATTTTATTCAATCTGTAATTTATATTCATATTCTACTATTTATTTTATTTTATTTTATTTTATTTTATTTTATTTTATTTTATTTTATTTTATTTTATTTTATTTTATTTTATTTTATTTTATTTTATTTTATTTTATTTTATTTATTTTATTTTATTTTATTTTATTTTATTTTATTTTATTTTATTTTATTTTATTTTATTTTATTTTATTTTATTTTATTTTATTTTATTTTATTTTATTTTATTTTATTTTATTTTATTTTATTTTATTTTATTTTATTTTATTCAATCTGTAATTTATATTCATATTCTACTATTTATTTTATTTTATTTTATTTTATTTTATTTTATTTTATTTTATTTTATTTTATTTTATTTTATTTTATTTTATTTTATTTTATTTTATTTTATTTTATTTTATTTTATTTTATTTTATTTTATTTTATTTTATTTTATTTTATTTTATTTTATTTTATTTTATTTTATTTTATTTTATTTTATTTTATTTTATTTTATTTTATTTTATTTTATTTTATTTTATTTTATTTTATTTTATTTTATTTTATTTTATTTTATTCAATCTGTAATTTATATTCATATTCTACTATTTATTTTATTTTATTTTATTTTATTTTATTTTATTTTATTTTATTTTATTTTATTTTATTTTATTTTATTTTATTTTATTTTATTTTATTTTATTTTATTTTATTTTATTTTATTTTATTTTATTTTATTTTATTTTATTTTATTTTATTTTATTTTATTTTATTTTATTCAATCTGTAATTTATATTCATATTCTACTATTTATTTTATTTTATTTTATTTTATTTTATTTTATTTTATTTTATTTTATTTTATTTTATTTTATTTTATTTTATTTTATTTTATTTTATTTTATTCAATCTGTAATTTATATTCATATTCTACTATTTATTTTATTTTATTTTATTTTATTTTATTTTATTTTATTTTATTTTATTTTATTTTATTTTATTTTATTTTATTTTATTTTATTTTATTTTATTTTATTTTATTTTATTTTTTTTTTTTTTTAAAAAAAAAAAATAAAAATAAAATATTGAATGAGTAATTAATAATAATTAATGTTTTTAAAGGCAGAGAATTTACATTTAAAAGAAGAATTAAATGAATTGGATGGTAAGGTTACTAAACAGAGAGATACTTTACCAGCAATTAAACAATCAAGAGATAAATTAAGACACAACACTCAAATACTAAGGCAAAGACATGGTTTATTAGGAAATCGTATACTTTTAATGGACTTTGAAAATAAAATTGTAATAAAATAAAAATATTAAATTTAGATTTAATTATATATATATATATTTTTTTATTTTTTTTCATTTTCATTTTCATTTTCATTTTCATTTTCATTTTCATTTTCTTTTTCATTTTCTTTTTCATTTTCTTTTTCATTTTCTTTTTTTTTAAAAAAAATTTAATTTTTATTAATAGGTTTTTTTTTTTTTTTTTTTTTTTTTTTTTTTTTTTTTTTTTTTTTTTTGATCAATAAATAAATAATAATTTTAATCTATTTCAAGGATGAAACTGAAAATCTCAAAAGACAAGTAGAAGAATTACAAGTTTATCATACAGAATTAATGCTTAAAAGATTGGCTTATAAAAGAAAAATAAAGAAGAGTCATATTATTTTAGCAGGATGTTGATTTTTTAATATATATAAATACTACATAAAATATTAAACAAAAGAGAAATTTAATAACAATAAAATATATATAAATATATTGTATATTATATAAAAAATATATAAAATATAGCAATAATACATAATTAAAAACTATTACATATAAAGAAAAGCTTAAATTTTTATTATTATTAATATTATTATACAATATTATAAATCTATATATGATGTTTATTAAAATAATAATAACAATAATAATAATAATAATAATAAAATATTATGCTTATACTACTAATAATAAAAATAATAATAATAAAAAAAATAAATTATTCTTTAACATATTATAGATAGATATATATTACATTTAATAAATAATATAAATTATAAATAATAATTATAATAGTAATAATATTAATAAATTATAAATATTATATATATATATATATTTTAAGTTTTATTTTCAATGGAAAATTTATCTTCTTTTTTTATTTTTTTTCTTTGATTTCGATTCTATTTCTTCAGGTAAAGCCAAAGAATGACCTGTTTTTTGTATATGTTTGAATAATGCATTTTTAGAAGTGAATTGTTCACTGCATACTCTACATCGTGTTTCAGCTAATGCTTCCTTTTCTTTTCTTGCTTTAAGTCTTGCTTCTTTTGCTCTTTTTCCTTTTAATTTTTTTGGTTGTTGTTGTGAATCTGAAATTTTTTCTGTATTAGATTGACCATTATTACTATTAATTTCTGAATCATTTGATGCTCCAAGTTTATTAATTTCTTTTTCTTCTTTTTCTTCTTTTTCTTCTTTTTCTTCTTTTTCCTTTTTATTTTCAATATTAATATCATTATTATACATTTCATCTTTTTCCTCATTTTCATTTTTATTTTCATCGTTATCTTCATTTTTATTTTCATTATCATTATCATCATTATCATTATCATTATCAACGTTATAATCATCTAAATTAGCAAGAGGAATAACATTTCTCTTCTTTTTATTTTTCTTTTTTTTACTTCCTCCTGATGTTATTGAATCAAGATTCATTAAACTGTCAAATGAATTTGAACGTGATGATTCAAATAAGTCATCTTGATAATATTCTCCTGTTTTCCTAGCTTTCGATTTCTTTTTATTTTTTTTATTTTTTTTATTTTTAGGTATTTCATCAGTTTCTTCATCAACAAATACAAAATCACTACTATCATGATCTTTATTATCTATTATATTATATTGATTTAATAAAGCAGCATCCTCTTCATCTTCATTCTCAATATTAACGCCATTCATTTTTTTATTTATTTCTTCAATATCATCAATATTGTTAATTTCAACTTCTTTATTTTGAATTTCAATTATATCATCATCGTTTTCCAAATTATCTTCTATATTCTCGAAATCATTACTAGTATCATTATCATTATTATTATTGTCATCAATTTCTTCATGTCCTAAATTACTTCCATTATCTTCTTCAACATAGTCTTCTCCCATTTCTTTCATTAATTGTTTTCTAAGAATCCTAACAGCTTTCAAATGCTTTTTAGATTTTTGATGGTTCTCCCATTGCTTTTCTGAATGGAATTGCTTATTACATGCAATACAATAAAAATCATCGTTTTCCATATACATATCTTCATCATCAATATCATTTATCATTTTTAAAACCTCATTATCTTCTGAAACTTTCATCCATTCTTGTTCCTTAAATTCTTCTTTATTCTTTAAACGTTCAGCTTTTTCTCTAGCTTTACGTTCTTTTTCTTCTTGTTTTCTAATTTTTTCTTTTTCTTTTTGTTCATTTATAAACGCCTTAACTCTAGGGTCTTGCTTCTTAACAAAAGCTGCTATAGATCTTACTATATCATTATATTTTTTCTTTTCTGAATCTCTAAGTTTTTTATTTTCTTTTTCAATTAACCGTTTTATTCTTCTGTCTGGTGCATCAGAAGGCTTATACTTATCACACCAACTAAATGATTTTTTTGTTGAGAAATTTAACCATTTATTATAAAATATTTTTAATGAAGTATCATTTCCTTCATATTCATATATTTCCTCATATTTATCAACTTGTTTACCAAATGATGTTTTTAATTCATGGAATTGTGATAAATTTTCATCTGATTTAATATCTCCATATTCATCTTCCTCTTTTTCTAAAGTACTAAATAAAGTTTTATATACTGAAAAGAAACCTTGTGGATTATCATTAAAACCTTTATAACATGATTTATCTAAATATCTATTAAGCTGTTCGGTAGTCATTCCAACATTTTGGAAACCATTCATTGATCCATCATATCCTCTTAATATTGATTCTCTTTTTTTTTTTTTTTTTAAAATTTGTTTTTTATTTAAAATTTATATATAATTATTATTATTATTATTATTATTATTATTATTATTATTATTATTATTATTATTATTATTATTATTATTATTAATTTTATATATTAAATGTTTTAAATTTATCGAACTTTCATATATACCTATGATCATCATACCAAGCTCTTTCATTTGGATTACTTAAAATTTCATAGGCCTCTGCTAAAAGTGCAAAGTTTTGATTTGCTTCTTCTATATTTTCTCCTCTTAAAATTGCCTTATCAGGATGTAATTCCTTTATTTTATTGTATTTTATTTTATTATTTTAATGATTAATAAATTTATAACTATTTTATTATTGGTTCATAAATATTTAAATAAAATTTTACTTACCAATGCTTTTCTTCTATAAGCTTTTTTAATTTCTACATCTGTAGCATCTCTAGCTACACCAAGAATGTCATAATAACATCTTCTCTGCGTCATTTTATATATTTATATATATATATATGAGAAAATTGTTTAATTTTTTTTTATTATAAAAAAAATAAAAAAAATAAAAAAAAAAAAAATAAAAAAAAATAACACACATTATAAATAAAATTAAAATATTGTGTATTAGCAAAATCCTTAATTATTAAAAAAATTTTTATCATCAAAATTTAATTATATAATTGGATAAAACTTTTTTTTATATTTGAATAAAATATTTATGGGCATAGAACATTTATTAACATATTTATCATATTTATTAATAACATGTATGTTTATCATGTGTTGTAAAATAACCATATATCTTTTTGTTCCTTAATATATATTAATATAACATATTTAATCTGTTATTCAATTATCAATTATGGCTTTATTCTTTTTCTATAATATTTAAATTTTGTTTAAATAATTATAATTAAAATCAAAAAAAAAAATTTTTTTATTGGCTGATTATTAATATAACATTCAATATCAGTAATATAATATTTTTAAATATTATATTACTATATATAAAAAAAAATATACAATATCAGTATAATATAATATTTTTAAATTAATATAATACTTCTTAAAGTAAATAAAATAAATGTCAATTTAAAATAATATACGTTTTTGTACATTTTTTTTTGTATTATATTTAATTTATTAGTATTTATAATAAATATTCAAATATTAATATTAAAAGAAAAGAAGAATAAAGCAAAAAATATTTGTAAATTTTTTTTTTTTTTTTGTTAAAAAATTATTTTGTTTGTATATTTTTTTTTATATATAGTAAAAAGATTATTTATTTATTTATTTATTTATATATAAGGTAATTAATGTTCGAAATAATTAAAAATAAATAAAAATGAAAATAAAAAATTCTGAAATTTATTGGGAGAAGTAAATTAATGTTTCTTAAATAAAAATAAATACAAATTTAAACAATTAAATATATTTTTGAAAAAAATTAGAAGTATATAATATTAAAGTATTATTAAATAATATTTTAATAATTTTTTGTTATAATAAAAGTATGCCAAAAAATAATATTAAAATATTTTTTAAAATTAATTTTTAAAGAAGTTAATTTTATATACAAATTAATAAATCACATTTAAAATTAATGGACATAAACGAAAACAAACAAGCAAAGCAAAGAAAAACATAACAAAATAAAGAAAAACAAAAGACATAAAAAAAATAAATTAAAAAAAAAAAACAAATTAAAAAAAAAAAAAAAAAAAAAAAAAAAAAAAGATTAATATTTGATGAATAATGTTTATTTTAAAATATATAAAATTCAAAAGATTAAATTTATTTAAATTTATATATAAATACATATTAATAATTAAACAATTAAAGATTCCTTTCCTTCCCAATATTAAATAATAAAACTATATTTATATTATTTTATTTGTTAAATTAAATTATATTATAAATCTAAAATTAAAAAATCATAAATAAAATAATATAAATATTATTTTCTTTATTATATTAAATAATATTCTAAATCTATAATTATTTTATTTTACAAAAGAAAAAAGTAAGCAAGATGTCTTCTCAAATTATTGGCACCGTTTCAAAAGTGTATGCCAATGTCAATTCAGAAATGAATCAAGACTATTGGGATTATGATAATATGAATATCGAATGGGGGTAGGATAAATTAATATATAAAATATATAAAAAATGAAATATATATATATTATTTAAAGTATATAGCTTTTCTATAGTGTTTCTATCAAAAAAAAAAATAAAAAAAAAAAAAATAAAATAAAATAAAAAAAAAAAAAAGGAATAAAGAAAAAAAATGAGTAGAAATTAAATATTAATAAATAATTATTTCAATAAATATAATATTATTATATTCAGTGGCCAGGATAATTATGAAATCATTAAA
This sequence comes from Neocallimastix lanati (nom. inval.), assembly GCA_016946835.1. Classification (NCBI taxonomy): domain Eukaryota; kingdom Fungi; phylum Neocallimastigomycota; class Neocallimastigomycetes; order Neocallimastigales; family Neocallimastigaceae; genus Neocallimastix; species Neocallimastix lanati (nom. inval.). The sequence continues at coordinate 488,633 of JACVTC010000073.1, read as the reverse complement.
AAAATAGGAAGAGGAAAGTACTCTGAAGTTTTTGAAGCAATTAACATTACCAATAATCAAAAATGTGTAATAAAAGTTTTAAAACCAGTAAAGAAGAAGAAGATAAAGAGAGAAATAAAAATCTTACAAAATTTAACTGGTGGACCAAATATTGTTAGTTTATATGACGTTGTTCGTGATCCACAAGTAAGTATAAATTAACGTATTTAATAAAAATATTGTTAAATTAAATATTAATATTAATAATTTAATAAAATATTTTCATATGTAAAAGTCTAAAACTCCAGCATTCATTTTTGAGTATGTTAATAATACTGATTTCAAAGTCTTATATCCAACTCTTTCTGATTATGATATTAGATACTACATATATGAAATCTTAAAGGTAGTTTTTTTTTTTTTTTTTTTTTTTAAATTAAGTATTAAAAATAAAAAAGATTAAGATAAAAATAATTTAATTTAAAATACTAGGCTTTGGATTATTGTCACTCTAAAGGTATTATGCATCGTGATGTTAAACCTCATAATGTTATGATTGACCATGCAAATAGAAAGGTAATTATATATTTAATTTATTGTTGCATATAATTAATTAACATAACAGTGATTAATAATTAATAAAATATTATTGTAATTTATGAAATAAAAGTTAAGATTAATTGATTGGGGTTTAGCTGACTTTTATCATCCAGGAACAGATTATAATGTTAGAGTTGCATCTCGTTACTTTAAAGGTCCAGAACTTTTAGTTGATTATACTAAATATGACTATTCACTCGATTTATGGAGTTTGGGATGTATGTTTGCTAGTATGGTAAGTATTTTAACAGTATAATAAGAATAAATTCGAAAATTTTAGTGAGAAAGAGTAAGATTAATATAAATACTAATAATTATTATAAATAAATATCATAGATCTTTAAGAAAGAGCCATTCTTCCACGGTCGTGATAATTATGATCAATTAGTAAAAATTGCTAAAGTATTAGGTACCGATGAATTAGATGTTTACTTAAAAAAATACAATATTACTTTAGATCCACATTATAAAGATATACTTGGAAGGTAATATATATAATATATATTTAAATATTGTATATTTGATTTAATAATTATTAAATAAATATTTCAAACTAATATTTATATATACTTTTTTTTTTTTTTAAAAAAAAAAAAAAGATACCCTCGTAAACCATGGGCTAAGTTCCTTACTGCTGAAAACCAAAATTACATTTCACCAGAAGCTATCGATTTCCTTGACCATCTTTTAAGATATGATCATCAAGTAAGTAATATTTTATATAAATAAAGTTTATAGTTAATGTCAAGTTAAAATACTAATTTTCATTTCTTTTATTTTTTTTTTTTTTTTTTTTTATTAACAAAATATAAAATATAAAGGAACGTTTAACTGCAAAGGAAGCAATGAATCATCCATACTTTGGTAAATATTAATAATAATTATTATTATGATTAAGTTATTAAACAAAATGATATAAAAATATTAAAATACTTATAATTTTTTTTAAAAAAAAAAAAATTATAATTAAAAATAATAGATCCTGTTCGTGAAAAGGAAGGTTATGAAAAAGTCTAGTAAATTAATTAAACAATAAGTTGATATAAATTTTAACCAGTATCTCTTCTTAATTAAAATTAAGAATGATATAATATATCGAAGTACAAAAACTAAAAAATAATAAAGACATATAAATATTATCTTTTATTATATATAAATAAACCATATATATATAAAAATAAAATTAAATAAATCATATATTTTAAAATATAATAAATAATAAATAATAGTTATAATAAAATACACACATAAACACACACAAAAAAAAAACATTTTTGTAATATTAATAAATGCAAATAAAATATATTTAAAATATAATTATATTTTGAAATTTTATTTTTTATTTTTATTTTTATTTTTATTTCTTTTTTTTTTTATTATTTTTTTTTTTAAAAAAATAAAAAAAAAAAAAAAAAGAAAAAAAAAAACTTAATAACAGTAATAATATATAATAATAAATAACAAAATTAGTTAAATAATTAGAAAAGTAATAAATTTTAATTATTTCTTATTATTAATTATATAAGTTTTATTTCAACTTCTATGAAATATTCTTTATTTATTTATTATAATTATTATTTATATTTATATTTATATATTTTATTTTTATTTTTATTTTTATATTTTTATTTTTATTTTTATTTTTATTTTTATTTTTATTTTCTTCAAATAAAAAAATATATATATTTCTTATTTTATTATAATGTATTTACTAAAAGGTGAATTACATAATATTTTTTTTTTGTCTATTTATTATTTATTATTTTTATAGATATTATTAATTAATTTATTATTTATTTATTATTACTCTTGGTTTTTTATTTTTATTTAATACTATAAATATTATTTTTTTATTTACTTTTTTTTTTATCTTTAATTTTTGTTCAATTTTTAATCTAAGTTATTTTTTAACAATAATTTCGAATAATCTTCATCTTTAAAAATATTTAATTTAGAAATTTAATTATTTGAAAGAATTAAAATATATATATATAAAAACCATAAATATATTTATATATTATAATATTATATAATATATATTTAAGAATTATACATGTTTATATTATTTTCATATTAAAAACTTGCATCAATTTTTTAAATGAAATTAAAGAATTTAAAATTAAAGAAAATATTTAATAAATTCTGTTTGTATATATATTAATCTATGAAAATTTTAATATATTTAATATTTAAAAAAAATTATATATATATTTTATTTTATTATATATATATAGTAACTCTTTATTTCATTTGATATTCTAATTCAGCAATTAAATCTGACATTGGTGCTAATTCTTTCTTATCTAAAAGATCAAATTCTCTAGCAAAACATATAAAGTGTGCAAAAAGTGTATTTAAATGTCCTTCACAGGATAAATGAAGAATCTTATCATAATGAGACCAATAAATATGAGCAAGAATACGGAAAAGTTGTTTATAAATAGATTTCAATTTACTTATAAAATCCTTTGGAAATTCACATCCAGGTGCTTCATTTTTATCAATTAATAATTTGTTTTTAAAAATTTTTATAATATGAATATTAAAACAAATATATATTTGTAAGAACATCACACATTATTATTCTTTAAATTAATTTAATAATAATAATAATATATTACCTGATTTAGTTGGGAATACTGATTCATCATTTAATAAATTTTGAATCTTGGTCATAACAAAATCAACATATTTTGGAGCAGCAAATTTTACATTTTTCTTTTGACTATCAGTCCATGTATATTCATAACTATTTAAATTTATTAATAAAATGTTAATAATTTTATTTCTAAATGAAATATATATTTTCATGAAATAATTAAATAAAAATTTCTTTATTATATACTTTGGGCCAGCCGACATAATAGGACAATCTTTAGGTGTACAAAAATCTGCTATTATACCATAAAATTGATTTATATAATTGAAGAAATCAAAAGCTATTTGTGATTATAAATTATTTTTTATTGTTTTAAAAAATATTTTTTAATTTAATAAAACTTTGATATATATTTTTTATTTATTTATTTATTTATTTATTTGAATTCATACTGTTCACAGCAAGCCATTCATTCTGATCAACATATTTTGGTAACTCGACAATTTTTTTTAAACTACCATTTACTAAGGTGGCAGATATGAAAGGTTGAGCAATAAAGAGTGGTTTTTGTTGATTCTTCTTAGATTTACTTCTGCCGAGTTTACTATATATGCATACATTTTTCATATTAATTTTTAATAGTTAATAAATCATTAATAAAAAGATATATATATATAAATTACATATTATTAACCTTATGTTAAAAAAACTCATTTTGCTCTTTTTTCCTTTTAAAGTGATAATTTTGGATACTTTCTATACTAAAAAAAAAAAAAAAAAAGGGTGGTGTCTTTAAACAAAAATGTATTGATTATCTAAAAATTTATATTTCATAATAAAAAATATTCATTAGTATGTTATTATATTAATAGTATTTATTACATTTAAAATGAAGTATAATAGTTATAATTCTTTGATATTAATATATTTTTTTATTATGTAAAACATAAATATTTGAATTTCATTTATTCTATTCTTTTTTTTTTTATTTATAAATCACTTATATTGATATTATCAATGTTTTTCCTTAATTAATTAGTATATATTATTTCTTCAATTTCATAATAAAAGGAAAAAGTATATAAATTATTTTCCAATTAAAGTAAAAATTATAGAAAAAAACATTGTAAAATATTTATACTTTATTATGAATACAAAAAGTGTATATTTTTAAATAATTATATTAATAAGCTATATTAAAATTAATTTTATTCTAAAATTAAAATTGTGAAATTATTAATTCTTTTGAAATTATTAAATCAATGCATTCCAATAAATTTCAGTTTGAATGATATAATACAATAATCATATTGAAAATAATCTTTTATTAACATATTATTTTATAAAAAATAAAAAAGTTTTACTTAATTTTTTCATAATCTATTTTTAAATATAAAAAGCATTATAATTATATAATAATCTATTTTTACTTTCTTATCCATCAAAATTTTATTGTTTATAACAGTAAACATTTGAATTTTAGACTGTAATAATTATTTATTAGATTATTGTTATTATTTAAATTTATTTTAATATTTTTTAAATTTATATAAAAGAGGAATTCAATTTTTAAACTTATTTTAACAATCTTTATTAAATCTTGTTAAAATAAATTCAAAAATTGAATTCCCATTTTGATTTATATTGTTTATTTTTTATTTCAAAATCTATTTATCAGTTTAATTATTAAAATTTATTTTTGATAAATTTTCCTTCTTTATTTATATTTATTGATTTTAAGTTTATATTATTTTTTATTTTAAAAATAATGTAATTAATCTTTAATAAATTTAACTTTATTTTTCATTGAATATATACATATGCCTTTTTCCTCTCTTTTCCTTTTTTATTTATTTATTTTTTATTTATTATTTATTTATTACTTATTTATTTATTTTGTTAAAGCTTTTAATATTTATTAAATTTTTTATTTTGTTTCTTTGTAAAGTTTTTTTTTTTATAAATTTTCCTTTACATTATTTATTATTAAATATTTTATAAATTAATTCCCTTATTTAATATTATAAAATTTAAAATAAATTTACATTTAATAATTAATTTTAGATGTTATTTTCTTTTTAATATATAACACAGTGATATAATAATAACTTAAGAATAATAACAAATTTTGAAATAAATTTTTTTTAAAAAGAAAATTTTATTATTTTTTTTTTTTTTTTTTTAACTTTTTGTATTATCTCCATAATAATTACAATAATAAATTATAATAAATATAATATATATAAAAGAATATTGTAATATGCATATTTATTATTTATAAGTATATAATTATCAATTATCAATATAAATAATTATATTAAATTAAATTTTTATTTATTTTTTTATGATTATATTAAAAATTAATATTCTTTTTTATTATTGTTAAAATTACTTTAAATATATTATCACATAATATATAATGTAATTTTATTGTACATTATTTTTAATATATGAAATATATATTAAAAAAATAAAATAAAAAAAATAAATAAATAAATAAATATATATAAATAAATAAATAAAAAATTTCAATGTAAATATTATTAAATAATAATAAAAAAAATAATTATATTATTAATAATAGTAAAGTTAATGTAATACTTTTATTTTCAAGTAATAAAAAATTATATATATATAAAGAAACAGAAAAACAAATATGAAAATTATTTAAAAGTTATAATGGTTGTAAAAATAGAATAATTAACTAACAAATGAAAAACTTTAAATATCTTAAATAATATTTTTTTATATTAATTCTTTTATTATTATTATTTTTGTTGTTGCTGTTGTTATTCTTATTCTTATTCTTATTGTTACTGTTATCATGCATTCCATTTTTAATATTAAATCATAAAAAAAAAAAAAAAAAAAAATAAAAGTAATTTATTAAATATCAGGTACTTTATTATTATTATTTAAATAATTTGTAAATTTATTATTAAATAGTTGATATTGTTTGTTTTTTTTTTTTAAATAGAATTATTATTTTTATTATTTTGCTTTTGATGGCGATTAAATTTTTTTTTTTTTTTAATTTTTATTCTTATTCTTATTTTTTTTTTTCTTTATTATTATTTTTTTTTTTTTAAACATAATTCATATTATTACTTTGTCAATTTATATAAAACGATCCCTTAATTGATCTATTGATCTGTGTGTAGTATAATAAGATGTGGTTGGGAGTACAGTGGATGTAGATGCTAACCCTGGTCCTAAACCAATTGAAGATGATGTTGGTGATATTGAAGCAGCAGCTCCCATCATAGTAGCCATGAGCGGTTTTTCTTCAGATTCATTAAAATTAATCAATGAACCAAATAAAAAGTGTTGTACAATTGGAACCTTTTTTAGAACTATAAATGTTTAACATTATTTAAATGTTACTTTTCTTATTAAATTTAAAACTTTAATTTATATATTAAATAAATTTATATTTTTTTAATTTTATTTGTGTTTATTACCTTCACAGACGTACATCTTCATCATACCATTATTAATCTTTGCCCAAGATTGAACACCTGAAATATCATATAACATTGGTGAATGTTCATAAAATGGTCCTTTTTTCATCTTATATATTGAAATTTCAAATAAAAATTATTTATTAAAAATAATATATATTTATAATTATATATATTTATCAATAAAATTAATAATTATTGAAATTTAATATTTATTTAATTAATGAATACTTACTTTATAAATAAATTGAATACAAGCTAAATACATATAATCTTTTGAGAAATATTCCACGGTATCCTTTTGAAGAATTGACTTTGGTTTAATTCTCTTATGATCTATAATCAATATTAAATAAAATGAGTAAATATTAGTAAAAAGGACTGTCTAATAATTTTTTTATTATTTATAAAGTAATAATAATAATATTAGAAATATTTACTTTCTAATTCAGCACTTCCAAAGTAATATGGTAAAAATTGGAAATCATCAAGACCCCATACACCATGACTACCTGCTGGCTCAAGAGAATAAGTGGATTGAATATTACGAACGATATCTAAATATCTTTTTATTATTAAGATTATTTTAAATGTTTGATATTATTATCTTTATTATTAAATAAAAAAAATTTTTTTTTATCAAAATATTATTTAAACTATTTTTTTCAATAAAACATTACATATCATTATAAAATAATAATATAATTACTTAACAAAAACTTTATGTACAAGAGCTTCATAATCTTCCTCCGTATAAAAATCAATTAAATCTAAACAACATAAAAAAGCAGTAAAACTTAGTTCATGACCACTTCCATAATCAATTCTTATTCCATTTCCAAAACCTCCTGTGAAATATGGGGTGACTTCTACTGCTGCATTTTTCATATCTTCCGGTAACATATTTTGAATTAATTCATAAGAACGCTTTATTATTATATATATTTTTTAAATAAAAAAAATTTTTTTTTAATATTTGATTATATTATATATTAATAGGGTGTTTATTATAAATATTTAATATTTATATTATATTAATGATATTAATATAAGTATTAACTGTTTCTAAGCGTTCAATCCATATTTTAAAAGCTCTATTACCAAATCTTTGGAAAGAACTTTCAATTGGTGGTATTTCTTCAATCCATTTTTCTAATTCTTGAAGTAAATCTAATGTTTTTTGAACATTCTATATATTTTATTGATTATTTTGTTTTTTTATTTCAAATATTTAATATAAATAATAAATTTGAATAATTTAAATTTAAAAATAAATATTAAATGTGTAATTAAGTTTTTATTTATTTTTTTTTTTTTTTTTTTATTATTTACTTATCTCTTATTTTATATTTATATATATATATATATATTTGGATATCTTTATATCTATTACTAATAATAATTTAATAAATTCAATTTACCTCGGATACATTGCATGGATCTGTAATTTTTTTATTTTTAACACTAACATTTAAGCGTTGAATAAATTTTAAAAGTCTTGAATATCCTTCTGAATACAACCATGGTTTTATATGTGATTCATCATAAATAATTTTTTTTGGTTCAACAAATTCATGTTCTGAAGCCTTAATATGAACAGTTTTTGGTGAAAGTGCTGGAATAGGGATACCAAGATCTGGACCCGTATTTGGCTTTGGCATTTTTGGCATAAATTCCATTTTTATTAATATCTTTAATTATTTGTTTATGTTTTTATAATTGAGTAAAAAATATACCAATAAAATTATTGTTGAAATTAATATATAAATATTATATATATATTTATTAGAATAAATATTTTAAATAATTATCTGTAATATTTATAATTATCTTATCTTATATAAATATTATATATTTTATTTATAATTATTTATTATTGAACTTCTTATTAAAGTTTTAGTAAAAAAAAATATTATAAACATTTTTTTAATTATGAAAATAAAATTTTAATCTAGGAACCAAAATTAAATTTTAACCAATCAAGATATTAAATAGATGTAATTAATTTCATATATTAGATAATTAAAAGAAAAAAGATTATAATTATTAAATAAAAGAAAAAACTTCATATATACTTCATCTTTAAATAGTCATTATCTATTTTATTTTTTTATTATGTTATTTTATTTTATTTCTTTTTTTTTAATGAATTTTTTTTATAAAAAAAAATTTTAAAAATTTAAATATAAGATAAAATAAGATAAAATAAGATAAGATATAATATATAAAAATTTTATATATAAAAATATATATATTTTTTTAAAATATATAATAACAAATATTAAATTTCATAATAAAAATAATAATTATATAAATATTTACTTATATTTTTTTATATAAATTTTTTGTGATTATGTTAATTTATTTTATTTATTTATATTTTCTTATATTTTTAATTCAAAATAATTTTTCATTATTTTTTGTTACACCAACATTTTAATTATAAATATCTAAAATTTAATTTTTTCTTATTATTTTTTTTTTTATCAATATTACTTTTTAAATATATTTTTCTTTGGTATTTTTTAAATCATATTGAATTTATTATTCATTTAACTTCATGAAATTTTCACAAATTTATTGCTAAAATAAATATTTAGATTAGAGATAAAATTTATTATTAATCTAAATATAAAATTTAACTATTTTAAATTATTTTAAAAAACGGTTATTATTAGTTATATTATTGATTTATTAATTATGATTCTTTTAATAATATAGAATATTTTTATGATTGATGTTCAATAATAAAATTCCATATGAAAAAATAACTAAAAAATTTCCTATACATAATGTTATTTAATAATTTATAATAAGATTAATTATTCAAAATATTTTTTATGATATAATTTAAATATTTTATTTAAAGTTCTTCATTTATAATTTATAGAAAATATACTAAATCGTAAATTAATTGGCCAAACTAAAAGTAAAAGTAGTCAAAAAAAAAAAAAAAAAAAAAAAAAAAAAAAAAAAAAATTGTAAATAAAATAAAAAAAAAAATTATTATAAAAAAAATTAAAAATAAAAATAAGAATTAAAAAAAGAATAAAAATAAAAATAAAAAATAAAATTAAAATATAAAAATAAAATTAAAAATATTAAGAAAAAATAACATAATATAAGATAATCTTTTATAAATTTCAAGTCATAATCTTCATGAATCAGAAGAAAATTAACATTTAGAGTTATTCATTATTTAAATATAAATAATCTTTATGTTATTAATATAGCTTTAGGAATTTCAAGCTTTGGGAATTTCAATAACTAAATTATAATAATAACATAATTAACTTTTTTTTTTTTTTTTAAAAAAAAAAAAAAAAAAAAAAAAAAAAAATTATACTATAATAATAAAGTTTGATTTGACAAAAAATAATTTTTTCAACTTATTTTTTCTAAATATATTATAAAACGAAAATGAAAAATTACATCTATTAATTTCTTTTTATAATAACAATAAGAAAGAAAAAGGAAATAAATAGAAATGAAAGCAATTAACTATTATATTTAAAAAAATATTTTACTATCTTCTATTCTTTAAATTTTTTTTTTTAATTCTGTTCTTTAATAAAGTTTAAATATAAGATTTATATATATATATAAAATATAATAAAGCAAAATATAATAGAGCAAAATAAAATAAAGCAAAATAAAATTTAACATAAATTAATTAAAAGTCATTTATATTTTTCCATTTCAATTGTTTATATATCAAAATGGAAAATAATGTTATAACTGAAGTGACAAATCTCTTTCCACTATTCCCAAAATTAAGAAGATTTACAAATTTATCAAATAAAGGTTCATATTTAGTAGAAATCATTATTTTTATATTAGTAAAAATAATAATTACTTTATTTACATAATAAATAAAGTAATGGAAAAGTTTTTAATTTTAGTGAATAAAATGAAATATTTCTCGATTAAACTCTTATATATATATTAGTTCATTACAATATTTTTTGATAATATTAATATTATTATTAAATATTTTAGTGAATTCTAATTTTTAATTAAATTATTATTCTTTATATTAATAATACTAAAAAATAAAATTATCTATAACTAACATTATTATAATGTTATTATATATATATATATCATTATTAATATAGAATATCAAGCAATATGGAATACATTAGCAGCATATATAGAAGACCAATTATTAATAGAAAAAGTATTATAATATGAAATATTTATAATCAATAAATTTTATACATTATTATCAATATATATAACAATAATTACTAATATTTTCATCTTATATAAAATTGGATTTATATAAATATTCATTTCTAAATGGAACAATAATAATGATTTTTAATATTACTACTACTACTACTACTTCTAATAATAATAATAATAATAATAGTCACCAGAAGTACCTGGGTTAGGAATTTTTTATACAATACGATCATGGAGTGATCGACAAAAAATATTAGTACCCCAATTCTTTCCTTCTCCTAAAACATTTTCAAAGCATCCTGGATATAAAAATTATAAAACGCTTTCTGAAGTTAAATGTAGAAATAGATCAAACTTAAATTACTCAATTCTTTCTCAGATGTGTAAAATTAACCGAGAAGAATTTGAAATGGGTTTAAAAGATATACAATTGTTTATACTTCATGCAATTAATAAAAAACTAGAATTATCATTAATTATTGGAAAACTTGGACGATTAAAAATTTTTCCTGAATATATAAAAATGAAGTAATTTTTCGTTTATTTATTAAAAACCTTTTTTTAAATAATCCTTTTTTAAAAAAATTTTTATTTATATAATTTAATTTGATTAAATAAATAATATATTTATTATATATCTTATTTTTAAAATTATACATATATTTTGAAATATTATTTCTAAATTTATTTCTAAAAGGTATTCAGTGTCAATACTAAATAAATTAAAAGATGCGCTAATTGAATATAAGTAATTATTATACATATTTATTTTTATATTTAATAAATATTATTATTGTTGTTATAAATTTTATTTATAACTAGTTTAATCATGAATTATTAATATTATTTTTTTGTATTAATATATAATAGAGAAATTAATGAAAGTGATGATGAGAATATAAATAAAAAATATGATGAAAAAGAAACTAAAAATGGAGATGATGGTAAAAAACAAGAAGAAATAACAGATAATTCATTACAAAATAGTAACAATAAGGATAGTAATGAAACAGTAGAAAATGGAGAAACTAAAAATAAATCAATTTCAGATAAACAAAACAATAATGAATCAGAACTTGATAATACTATTGAAAAATTAACCGAAATGCTGAAACAAGAAGAAGAAGAAGAGTTTTTACCATTTGATGTATTAAATAGAAAAGATTTTTATAATTTAACTGAAAGTGAAAAAAGCAAGGCAATAATAGAATTATTCCAAAAATATGAAGATTATAAAGGTAGTAATTAATTTATTATGATTATTATAAAATTTTATTATAAAAATGCAAAAACATGAATAAATTAAATATATGTTATAAAATATTAAATTGTATATATATATTTTTTTTTTTTTTTTTTTTTTTTTGTAAATTAATTTATTAAATTTTGTTAAAAAAAAATAAATAAAATTATACAAAGTTCAACAAAATAATTTTCTAAAAGGACCGATACCATTTCATGGAACAGATAATATTTTTAAACCACTTATAAAGAAATCTCATCCATACTTTTTAATAAAAAATAAACTAAAAAAATTAAATAATCAAAATAATATTTTCCCAAATCTTACTTCAAATAGATTAGATCCTGATGCTAAAAAAGAAGATGAATTTATAAAAAAGGCTTATGAATTAATAAAACCAACCACTCCACATACACATCCCTATTGCGGTAATCGTACATGGAAATCATTTAATTCATGTCCAATATGCAGGCAGAATAAATCTGTAGAAATTAATACTAGAGAAAATGACGAAAAAATGGAGAAAGCCTTAGATTTATATTATATGCAAAAAGCAAAAAAAGAAAAAGAAGACGAAGAAAGATATCAGAGAGTAATTATATATATAATATAATGAAATAAAAATATATATAAATATTTAAATTACTAATAATAAACATATAAACTTTTATTATATTAATCAATAATTATAAATAAAGGAAATTGATTTTATAAGATATAAACAAGCAAAAGAAATTGCAGAATTTAATAAACAAATTGGAGAACAAAAAGTAATATATTATCTATTTATTTCTTATATTTAATAAAATGTTAATCTAAATTATTAAATATATATGAATATATATATATTTTTAAATAAATAATAATTAATAGAAACGAGCAAAAAGTCCTGACAGAACATGTGTATGTATTAAATAATTATTATATATATATATATATATATATAATGTTAATACTAATGAAATATAAATTTAAAAACTTATTAATATTTTAGAGAAGTGTATTGGATTTCAGACCTCATGTTAAAAATGCTATATTAGAAGCTCAAAAATATACTAGAGAACTTAAAGAACAAGTAATGATAATTATAAAAGAAATATATATATATATATTAATATATTTATTAATAGAAAATATTTATATTAAAATTATTAATAAACTTAATAATAATATGTTAATATTTAATAAATAAAATTATATTACAAATTTAATAAATATAGATAACATCAAATGAAGAAGAAAAGAAAAAGCTAAAAATGGCTAAAGAATTGGAAAATAGATTATATAATCAAAAGTTTTTAAATGAGTAAATTTCCCCAAATATCTATTTAAATATATATATAAATATATTTATTTATTTATTTATTCATTTATTCATTCATTTATTTATTCATTTATTCATTTATTCATTTATTTATTTATTTATTTATTTAATTATTTATTTAAACTTATGTTATTTTTAGATTTTCCAAAGATCAAGCTGCAAAACATCTTCAAAAATTGAGTATTCAACAACAACAGAGGGATTCCTTATTATTCCAAATAGAGAAAAATAGACTTGAAAAATTGGAAAAAGAAAGATTCGATAATTACATGTTTAAAAAATGTAGTGAAAATGTATTTGCTCGTGACGAACGGCCATTATTTGAATTACAAAAACAGAGAGCAATTGACCTTTATCGTGATCAAAAGTTATTAGAACGCAATAAAATTATGATTAATAATAGAAATCAACAAAAAGAACTTCAAGATGATATTGATCGATTAAAATTCTGTCAATTATTGTATGATATTATTATTTTAATTATCAAATAATATTAATTATACTTTTATAATTATTTGTTCATATATTTATTTATATTCTATTATTTAAACCTTCAAAAATTAATATTTATAATACTTATTTTTATTAAATATTAAATTATCTTTAATTAAAATAGATATAAGAGAGATTACAATAACGAAAAGAGAGAAAGAATAGAAACGAGAAAGCAACTTGAAGCATACTGGAATGAACAAATTAAAAACAATGATTATGACCAAAGAATTGTGTAAATCAATCTTTAATTTAAAAAATATGTTTTTTTTTTTTTTTTTTTTTTTTTTTTTGTTTGTTTGTTTGTTTTGCTTTGTTTTGTTTTGTTTTGTTTTGTTTTTGTTTTTGCTTTATTATTTTTTTAAAAAAAATGTTTAATAATTAAATTGATACAATAAACTCTTTGTAAAAAAAAAAAAAAAAAAAAGAAAAATCAATTATTAAAATTAGTATATTATTTTACATCATTATATACAAATATATAATTAAAATATATATGTATATATACAAACTTGTTTTTTTTATAATTTTATTCTATGTTTAAATATTTTTTTTATTCTTATTTTTCTTAATTATTAAAATATCGAAAAATATAAAATACAAACAAATTTTATATTAATAATTATTAACAATAATATAATAAAATTTTAATTTCTTTTTTTTTCATACAAATTTACATAATAAAAATAATATTATTAATGAAATATACATAATGTAAAAAGTTATTTTATTTGAATATTAAATTTTTAAAAGAACATTTTTTTATAAGGAGCTTTAATAAATAAAATAAATAATTTTTTTTACAATAAATAAGACGGAGTTCATGTAACATATTTAATTAAGCAATATATATATATATCTTTAAAGATAAAAACGAAATTAAAAAAAAAATTTTTTTAAAAAAGGTTAATATCTATATTAAATTAATATTCGATATACAAAAAAAAAAAAAAAAAAAAATGTTTATTTTTTTTTTTATTTTTTTTTAAAGTTTATTTTTTAATAATTAAAATTATTATAATTTTGTTGAAAAGAAGAAAAAATAAAATTATATATTTTATATATATTTAAATTTTTTTTTTTTTACCAAAAATTTATTCTTCTTATTATAAAAAAGTTTTATATATTATTAAAATATTGTTATTTAAATTAATATTTTAAAGAAACAATGACTGCGCCTATTATAAATTCATATAAAAGAAAAATATTCTTTAAACGATTGTTTGCATCCCTAAGTGGATTGGAAATATCCAGTTATGTTAAAGATATATTATTATATTTCATTTTATTTATATTTTTTGTGATGCCATGGGCAATGTCAATCATTACTTTATTCTGGAAAAATAAAAAACATAATGTACCAAAAATTTATGATGTACCAATTATCGTAGCTGGATGTAAATATAATAAGGACTATAAAGCAGTTTTTTATTTAATAATAGTATTTATAAAAAATATATTATATAATTAATATATAATATATGAAGATTAAAAAAATTTAAATATATTGACATTATAAATATTTAACGAACATTTTTCTAAATTTTATCAACAAACACATAATGAAAAAATTTTATTATATTTTAAAATAATGAAATAATTAGGTATTTGGGGTGTAACATTACTAATTTTTTTCTTTTTAGGAAATTTAATTAATAAGAAAAAAAGTAAAAAAGAAGATATCATTATTGATGAAGAAGATTCATTATTTGGACCAGAAAAATTATCAATAGCACAACAATTTTGTATAATATTTCCTTATAAGAATATCGTATTAAGTTTTATTAATGCTTTTCTCTCAGGAGTGTTATTATCTTATACATGTGTATTTTTATCATTAGATAATTTAGATAATAGATTTCAAAATGCAGCAGTAAAATGGTTACTGTATATTCTAGGATGGATTGGTAGATATAAAATAAATTTTATAATAAGTCAATTAAAATTATATATATTAAATATTGATTATTATTTTTTGGTTTTCAAATAATTAATAATAAATCATACTTATTATCATTTCAAAAGTAATTTTAATTACACAATGGAGTTTAACAAGGTACAATAATTATTTTAATTTTTACTATAAATACTACTTTCTATATATATATATATATATTAACAAAGTATGTATTATAATTAATAAATAAATTAATAAATAAAGTAAAGCACCAGTCGAAACAAGCATGTAAATATATATTTTAGATAATGAAATTATAATATATATTATAGTAATGGTAAAATTTTATTAATTAATATATATCTTAACATTTCAATATAAAGTTTTCAAGCAGAAGATGAACTTGGAATTGATAATTTTACAAGAACTTTTTATGTTGCTGTTGTATATTTTATTTCATGGCTACTTGTATGAATGATTTATTTATTTATTTATTTATTTATTTATTTATTTATTTATTTATTTATTTATTTATTTATACTTTTATTTATTAATTTATATATTACAATTTTGATTTTAAATTAAAACCAATTAATAATAATGATGAAATAAAATAAAATAAAAAAAAAAAAAATATATTATCTTTTAATAACCTATAGGAATATATAGATGTTGTTACAGAAAAAAATATTATCTTTCATATTTTACTTATTACCTTACCACTATTTTTTTTATTTGGATTATTACCACAATTGCGTACTTTGATCAGTTGGACTTTGGAACAAGTAAATAAATTCATTAAATAAATATTATTTAATTTAAATGTCAATATTACTTTAAATATATATATTAAATTTTCATTTTCGCAATCTTAAAAAAAAAAAAAAAAAAAAAAAAAAATATATATATATATATATAATATATATTTAAATAATCGATTTAAATATAAATATAATAATAAAATGAAAAAAGTTGGTTGTTCATGGTTTAGGCGGATCACCCGCAGCATCAGATTTCCGTGCAGTTTTATATTTTTCATGTGGAATTTTTTCAATTTTCTTTGCATATTTATTTGGAGATTATGTCAAAACTCAAATTGGATTTAGTATAGCTCTGTTATTGGGATTTTTAAATGGAATTTCATTATTTTCAATTGATATTAAATATTTCAAAATATCTCGAAATAAAGTAGAAAAATATTTCAAGCAACCTATATGGATTATTATCTTTCGAATAATTCTAGTTATCATTGTCCTTATTGTATTCAATATTTTATGGACTGTAATTGATAATGTAAAAATTAGACCTTTATTTTTAATATTAACAGCAGTACTTATATTTTCAATATGTATAGTACGAGATATCCAACAGCAACGAGTCTGTTTCAATATATTCAGAAATCCATTATATAGACCTCACAAAAATAATATTTATCAAATACAAAACTATTTTATGGAAATTATATTTCCTTTCTTATATAAATTTTTATACTTTCTCACACCCTTTATGGTATTAATTCTTATAAATATATATATTATTAACCGTAAACAAAAAGATATTAACAAAGATTGGGGAATTGGTTACTGGGTCTTAACTTGTAGATTTTTAAGAATTTTATGGCAATGTCCTATACCAACATTAATGCATTCCTGTGTTTTCTATATTTTAGAAACTATTTTTAATGATAAAAAATGGTGGAACAACACCAATCCGTTCTTGATATTAATGGGAATAACATATTTTTTCCAAATAATTCAACAAGTAAAAGAAAAATTTATATATGCCTGTCACGCTATTGCTAGTTTTATGGTAATTAATAATGAATTAAATATCATATTTTGTATTATTAAATATCATTTATTACAAATTTTTATAATGTTAGTAAAATGGATTACCATAGAAATGAATAAATTATAATATATAAATAAATTTAATGGATGATTAGCTAAAAATTTATTAAATAATTTATCATAAATCTATTATTTCTTATATAAAATAAAAAAAAATTATAAATATAGAAATATAAGAAGCAACATGTAAAATATCAAACTTTAACGGTCATTTTTATAATAATCTATACTCCAGTATTATTATTAGTAATTTTAATATCAAGTATGCTAAATTCACCAATTGTGCCTATATTTGGACTACCAATATTTGTTATAGGATATCCTAGACCATCAAGACAATGGCCAAAATTCGGTATAATATTATTATTGAATTTTTTTTTAAATAATGATAATTATTAATATAAAGTCTAATATGTTATTAATTAAAATATATGAACTGCACTCATTGTAAAATGATATTATTTAATATTATTATTGTCATTTAATAAGATATTGAAACAGATTATACGATTGCAACAACAAGTGAAGCATTGATCTACAAAGATTTTTCAATAAATTTGAAGAAAGTTATTAATAAAGGAATGTCAAAAGGTAGATATTCAACTAAAGTTGGAGAAATGTATATGTGTCGATTCGAATCGTTAATTCTTATTGCTCAAATTGTTGAAAGTTCATATTCTGATTGTGTCATTGTAAATTTTATTATTATTATTATTATTATTATTATTATTATTATTATTATTATTATTATTATTATTATTATTATTATTATTATTATTATTATTATTATTATTATTATTATTATTATTATTATTATTATTATTATTATTATTATTATTATTATTATTATTATTATTATTATTATTATTATTATTATTATTATTATTATTATTATTATTATATTAGATACTACTAAACATTTAAATATATAATGCTAATAACAATAACAAACCTTTTTATAAATTATATTATATTTAAAGATTTTCAAAGGTTTGGAAAAGCAAGGAACATCCTGTCATAATGTTGAAGCAAGAAAAATTGATGAAATATTTGAATTTACGAATAATTCACCAAGTGCAATACAATTTCCAATACAAAATGCTATAACTGTAAAGAAAAAATTAATTATTAATTTAATATTATATCATTACATATAAAATTTATATTTTATTATATTTATGATGGAAAAAATATAAAGAAAACTATAAATAATAATTATTAATAATATGTATAATATGATGTTATAGCCTAAAACTCCACTGCGTTGCAAATGTTATTCAGATATAAAAAGTAAAGTTGTTGGAATATTAGATAATCCAGAAGTATTGTCCTTAATATATCCAACATTCTTTAAAGTTTTAACTTGGAAACTATCATCAATTTGCAAAGAAATTCCAAATTCGTATGATCAAACTATAATTTATATATTTTGCTAAATTTATATAATGACAAACGATTTATAAGAATTAAAAAAAAAATAAATAAAAAAAAATATATTTTTAATTAAAACTTTTTATATTGCTTATGTATAATATTATTTATATATAATATTTTTTTTCAAGTTGGTTAAAAATCAATGCGAATAAAGAATTATTTAATACTTATTGGAAACAATTTCCAATTACATGGTTTGATTTTGTCACCAATAGATATAATATTTTTGAAAATGACATAAAAAATAATATTATTAGTGTAGCAGTAACGTTTTATTCTTGCATCAATGATTATGGTAAAATAATAGAAAAAAATATTAAATAAAATTATATATATCAAAAATAAGTAATGATAGAAATTAATATATGTATATTAATAACAATTATTAAAAAAAATATTATTATATTGAATTTTAATATTAATTCAAATTTGTAATATATTATTTAATAATTCAAAATAATTAGTATTAACAATTGATTCAGTCTATAAAATTTTTTCTGGGAGATTCCCATTAACTTCTTCATCACTGTGCTTGGATGATTATGAAGATGCTAAGCAATTAATTATTGAATGCTTTAGAATATCTACCAAATTTGTATTCGATGAAACTATTATAAATAATATAGATGATTATAATGGAATGATGGTAATTTTTCATGTGTAAAATTTGAAATAAAAGAAAATAACAAAATTAAAATTGATCAAATAAATATTAATTGTTAATGATTTAATATTGCAAATATTAATAAATTCATAAAAATATAACAAAAATTAATTCAAATTATTATTATAATAATCCAATTATAAATGATTAAATTCCTGGGGACTTAGAATACTTTAATTATGTATGATAAAGAATATTGCATTGATATGATAAATTCTCCACGTTGGTTAAAAAAGTTAGATGAAAAGACCCCAAATTTCTTTTCACTTTATATGGAAGATGGTTGTTACTATTCACAAACTTTAAAGAGATCTGAAAACTTAATTAATTTTGCTCAAATTAATCAGGAAATACCAAAAGTAAAAAAAAAAAAAAAAAACGGATATATATATATATGTATATTATATTATATTATGTAATAATATTATTAACTAAAATAAATTTTTGAAAATTCTTTCTTTGTTATGTATTTTTTTTTACAAATAAAATTTAGGGAACATGGGCAAATTTAATATTTGAATTATATTATTGCACAAATGATGACGATGGTAAATACTAAATATATTCATACATATTGAACATATTGATATATTAATAATATTATTACTAAATCATATAATTTTTTTTAATTTCAAAATTTCTTTTTTAATATTATTATGAAAATAATGAAAATTCAATAATTTTATTCCGACAGAGCGATATAGTATACAAGCTAATGATGTAAAATAAATAATACATAATATTTAACATAATATATATTATTTATTAATAAAATATATATATACTTTTAAAATTATAATTTTTATAATTACATACAAATATATATTAGGTTATACTACGTAATATATTTGTTCAATCAGCTAATCCTCCTCTTGGTTATCCTGTTTATTCAAATGCAGAAACTGTAACTACTGTTCATTGTGTATCTAGTCATGTTGAAAAAGTTTATGACATTCCTCATGAAACTAATCAATATGATAATTCTCAGTATGATACAAGTACTACGCAATTTGAGGTTTAAGATTGATCAAATTTAATATAAGAAACTATAAAAAAAAAAAAAAATACCCATAATACTATTACATAATATTAATAGTATTAACTAATAATTAATAATGATTGAGAGTTATTAATTATTAAATTAAATACATTAAAGACTAATTATTCCTTAATATTTATGTTTTACATATATAATTTTTATATTTGATATATTTGATATAATTTATTTTATTTTATTTTAAAAATTTTAAAGTACCATTGTATTAAATAAGGATATTCATTTTTTTAGTATTTAATAAATAAAAATTTATAGGTTACTTTTTTATAATAATAAAATAATAATAATAATAATAATAAATAAATAAATAAATAAATAAATAAATAAATAAAAATAAATAAATAATAAATAATAAATAAAAGAAAAATCTTATTAATATTTTAAACGAAAATTCATATTTTAATTTATAAATAACACTATTAAAAAATATTATATGAAGTATGAAATATGAAAAGTTTTATAGAAATCACTTCAAAAAAAAAAAAAAAAAAAAATTGAATTTAATATTTATTATTAATTTTTTTTTTAACAGCAGCAAACTTGTTTCATCTTTATTAATTAAATATTTGAAAAAAAACATGTAATAAAAAAAAAAAAAAAAAAAAAAAAAAAAAAAAAAAAAAGATAAAAAAAATAAACAAAAAAAAAAAAAATAAAATAAAATAAAATAAAATAATGGTATAAAATACTCTAGTTTCATTTAATTAATATCTGTAAGACTTCACAAGGGCATTATTATACTGAAGTATAATAATTAATTTTGACTTCACAATGTTAATCATAATTTTAAGATACGAAATTATGATCTTCATTGGTTGCACTAGCCCTGTCTTACTGTTTCTTCAGCATTGACGCTCTTGGTAGTAGTAGTAAGATTCGATTTGAACCTATTGAACAAAGACCATTGCTGGCCAATAGTAATAGGTATAATAGATTGAAGAAGAGCCGCAGTAACTACCAAGAATGGAGTATCAGAATAAGCACCTGATTTCATCTAGCACTTAAATAGATCCTTCCATTTCCTTGTACTGTTATTAATACTTCTTCCTCCAAGAAGGAAATTAAACACTTTTTCACACACACTAGAATCAACATACACATTATTTTCAATACTATTACTAATATTACTATAAGTATTATTACTATTACTATTAGCACTATTACTATTATTACTGTTGTTATTATCATTATTACTATTAACAATATCATTTGTTAGGTTGACACGGTTAAAAGCATTATATAAAAATAAAATTTTATCATTAACTTTACTACGAATATTATTGAAAAATGGATAATCAATTAACCAATGCTTTATCCATTGTTTATTACTTATACAACAGGGACAAAAATTAGGACACATTTGATCTATTATTTTTTCAGCCTTATCAATTCTAGCATCTAATCTATATCCGCTTCGTGCTCTCAATAGCCAATAGAAACCATATGAAAGATCAGGATATTCATAACAAAGTTTTATGAAATTTGATGTTTTTTCGAATCTGTTTTTGTCATAAAATTCAGCTTTAACAGAATTGATTTTCTTATCTCTTTTCCAATAAAAATCCTTGATTTTATTATCGTTATTACCTCTTTTCTCTTGTTAACGTTTAAGAGTTCTACTTTCTTTCGTCCATGTATATTTTCTAGATTTTGGAATATTATTAACTAAATAGGAAATAATACAATTTGAATCTTTCCATTTATCAAAATATTTGACTTGAGACAAAGCACACTTAGCTGACAATGGAGGAATATTTAAATCTTTTGAAATAGAATATACATTAATAAAATATTTGGCTTTTTGTAAACCTGCAATCCATCTTAATCCTTTATTAATTAATTTCTGAGAATTATTTGTTCTCGCTTTATTTGAACCAAGTAAAGGTGCAGAGACTTTACTAAGTACATGGGAGTTAATTATAATTTCTTAAATGGAATAGGAATTTTGGAATTTAAAAGAAATTTACTTACAGAAAAGAGAGTTTTAGTAACTATAGAGTTAAGTAATTTAATAATAGGGTTCAACAGTAAGCTTTTATCAAATGGTATACCTAAATAAGTATAACATTTAGTTATTGGGATTGGTTGACCAGCAAGATGAAAAGTAGGATCTATATCAGATTCTCTATTACCTCTACTCCATGAAATTGAGGAGCCCCATAAGGAAAGAATTTTCCAAATACTAAATTTAGAGAGCAAATTACCTAATTTCTCAGTAAGTAGGTAAATTAAAATCACCAACTAACAATTAAGGATGAGAAGAGTGACTATTTAACCAAGACAAAATTTCAATTCTAGCAGCTCTAGCATGAAGGCTATGGCCACTATGAGGTACGTACACATTACCAATAGAACATTTAGTGAAATTCCAAAAATTATAAGTATACAAAGAAATAATATACTCATAAGTGTTGTTTTCAAGAGAGACTTGACAAGAATTATGAAACCTGATATAAAGTCCTCTTTTACCTGGAATTTCATTATTAGTTTTTTCGAAGAAATGTTTATAGTTTTTTAACGATACTCAACATGGATATTTACTGCTAGAACCTAAACCATTTCCTATTTCTTGAAAGCATAAGAAAAGTTGTTTGTATATTGAAATAAAGAATTCAACACTGTCTTTTTTATCAAAGTTCCATCCATTAGTATTCCAACTGACACATAGAGAAAAATTTTTAACTGTATTATTATTAATTTGAGTATTATTATTATGATTGGAATTATTATAATTGATTGAACTAGAATTTGAATTTGAATAATAGTAATAAAAAACTAAAAAGTAATAAACTAAAATAAAATAAAAAAATAAAAGTCAGTTTTTATTATAAAGTCTTGAGTATAATGAGAATTGTAATAATTTTATATCTTTTTGGAGTAAATAATTTCAATAATTAGTAATTTGTTGAATAATTGAAAAATAATTTGATTTAGCACTTATTTCAGGATAATATTTAATTTGAATATCATAAAGAATATCATAAAGTATTTAATGACTATGATTGAATTGATGAAATATAATGGCACAAAATTAGTAAAGAGTTAAATAAATTACTATAAGATTTAAAGTGAATCAATCTCTTACAACGGGATACATGAAATATATAGTTGAAATACAATTGAATACAATAGATTCTTACATGAGAGTAGTAATACTATATGATAATAGAAATACAATGAAAATGTATTACTTATTCTTAGGTGTAACTTATTTAAAACGTTCCAAAAATGCACCATTATATTCCGCAGTGAATGATCACAAAAAAAAAAAAATTTTTACCAATAACATTACCATTGCGCATAATGTTATTAATTAACACAAAATATAACTTTACTACTATTTTGTACCAGTACTGTGGATCTACTTTATAAGAGTAAAGTTGATTCCCCTTTCAGGCGATTTATTATACATAAATCTAGTACAACCCTGCTCGTAGAATTTATTATTAATAATTCATTTGAATTAATTTATATTCAAAAAAAAAAAAAAATTGAATTAAATATTTTGGTATAGATTTTATTATTTTATAATATAGCACTTTTATCATTTATAAATATTAGGTAATACAAAATTTATATATACAGTTAGTATATATTATATGAAAAATATATATGAGTAATATATAAGTTATAAATAAAAAATTTTATAAACAAATATAAATACAAAAATATATAAATGGTATTATTAAATGAAATATACATATATATTTCTTTTGGTATAATTTATATTAACTTTACTATCTTTAATAACATAAAAAAAGGAAAATATATATACTTATAAAAAAAATTAATTATTCATTATCTTATAAAATATCTTTTATAAGGAATAAAATGTTTTTTTTTTTTTTTTTTTTTTTTTTTTTTTTTTGTAAAAATTTATAATAAAAATTATTCATATTAATCATAAATAATTATTCTCTACTGGTATCAATTAATCAATTTCAGTATAGAATCTAACTTTTCCATCAAGAGACGCAGTAGATAATTCCGCAAATTTTGGATTAAATGCAACATCTATAACAGCATCAGTATGGCCACCAGATACTTTAGCGAGAGTATTACTTGTTCTGACATCCCATATATAGAATCCATTATCTTCACTACCACTGGAAATATAACGACCACATGGCGAAATGGAACATCGTATTGGATATTTAGAACGTGAATGGCCTTCAAATACTCTGACATTATGTTGTGTTCTTATATCCCACCAACGAATAGAATCATTAATGGAACAAGTTAAAAATCCATCATGGAAATTTGAGCATGGAGTTTCATAATCAGCTAAAATAATAGAATTAATCGGTTTCCCTTTAGAAGCATTTGGTATACTTAGTATATTTTTATTTACATTTGCATCATATATATTAATCTAAAATAACAAAAATAGTAATAATGATATAAATATATAAATTTTTTTTTTTTTTTTTTTTTTTTTTTGGGAATATATAATATGAATTAATGATATATTTAATTAAAAAAATTATTATATTAAGTTTTTATTAAATTTTCTATGTATTTATAAAATACTAACCGACTTATCAGAGGATGCAGTCAACAATAAATGGGATAAATTATTATTAATACATGAGAAAGCGGTGAAGTATTGTGCATCTGTAGTAAAGGAAGTAGTGATTTTATATTTATTATTATTTTGATGAGGCTTAACTGAACCTGATTCTTGTTTCTGTAGCAAATAACGATAGAAATAAAGTTTATTATGATGAAGAAGTACTACAAAATGATTTTGGTAAAATAATGATGCATCTTTAATTTCATAAGTAAAAACAGAACCATGAGTTGAAGTTTTTGATGAAGAAAGCTGATGATTTTTAGGAGTACCATGAATATATTTAAAAACAAGTAAAGGATCTGTTTTATTTAATGACCAAAGTCTTGCTGTATTATCTTTAGAACTAGTAATTAGTAATTGAGTTTCACCTCCTAATAGCTTATTCAATTCATGACTATTTTTAGCACCCCATCTAATATTAGTAATTGAATTATTATGACCCACTAACTCTCTAGAATATTTCCAATTCCAGTTATAGAGGATACCTTTTTCTTTTGGTTTATATTTATATTTATAAATACAAGCGGAACCATTAATTGAGGATGAAGCAATATAGCTTCCATCATAATTGTAATTGACAGAAGATATAGAGCCTGCCTGTTGAATACAATTTGGACTGTACTCTATCCTAAATTTAAAGCAACCTTTACATTTATCATAAGACTTAAATTCATTAGGTACATCAAAATTTAAAGAAGACATTGATGTGATGATATCATCATCATTTGAATTAAAATCAATATTACTTTGACTAGAAGTTGGTCTTTTAATTAAATTATCATTTATAGTACGAGAAGTAGATGATGATGAAGAAGATGGCCTTCCTAACTTTTTTAGTTCTTTGGATTTTATTTCTGGTAGAGATTTAGATGATTTCAAAGAAAGAGAGGAAAGACCTCGACCAGATGTAGTTGACATACGGCCGGAAGCGGAAGAGGGCTTTTTCATCAATTTTTTTGATTTCGATTTATTTGAGAAATTTTTTGCATATGCTAAACTTGTAGGTACCGTGGAATAGCCAGAAGATTTAACATGGGTATGGAAAGTAATTGGTTGATTCATAACATCCAAAACACCTAAACCTCCAACTGTTGTTTTTTTTTTCAGCTTTCCGTCCTTTAATTTATTCTCAAGAAATGCCCATTTCAAAGGAGAATCTGGATGAATTTTTTCACATTTTGAGGCATATAGAGACGTAGGCTCTATTGAATTAATATTCTCTAAAGGGAAAGAAGATGAAGAAAAATGATCTAAACCAGATAATAATTTTTTTTTGAAAAGACTTAGCCGCTCCAAAAAGTATTTTAAAAAGGATAAAACAAATTTTGGAATTTTTGGATTAAAATCAGCTTCAATATGATCTTTTATTTGTTCCAACGTAGTGATACCCATGATAGTAAATTCATTCACGATATCATTATAAACGTTCCTTGACCAATAACCTTTTACATTTTTTTCTGTTACTTTGTAGATTAATTCCTGAAAATCAATTTTATTATTTATATAATCCTTACATAATTCATCAACTTCTTCCTCTGAAAATTTTAGAAAATCGCGCTTAGCAATATCCTGAGCTACTGAAAGCTCTAAAATATCCATAGATTGATTAAACCGATGACTTAACGTTATTAAAGTTGAATTTGTAAAATTAAAAAAATGATAACCATCCACTAATGACATAGAATATTCTATTTGATCTTGAGATGAATTTGGATTTTTTTTCTCAGTAAAACGACTGAGAGGAATTTCATGAAGATTATAATGATATAAGATATTATAATTATCAGAATCCAAAATAATAATACCTTGAGTCATGCCAACCAAAAGATAAGATGATTTTGTTTTTATTTTATCATGTGAAGAAGATGAAGAAGAAGAAAATGAAACATCATAACCGTTTGATGATTCTTGAAATTTAGATTGAATGGATTTTTTAATGGAAAATGACTGAGGTAAGAAATGAATATTTAAAATACCATTATCATTCCCGAAATCGATATTATGTGTATCTTTTTTCTTAAATTCTGAATTTCTTAAATCATCATAATTATTATCCTCTCCTCTTAAATTCATTCGCCATTTTGGAAGACTACTAACAACATTAATATCAATTGCTTTTCTTTCATTTTTATTATTATTTTTATTTAATTCATCTAAATCCTGTTCTATTGTTTCCTTCCAATAATTTGACAAATCAGTAACATGAATACAACGTGGTTCACATATCATTTTTGTTCTTAATGTATTTAAATCAAAAAATCGTAGACGACCATCTGCTCCACCAATTATTACTCTATTTCTGTTTTGATCAATTACTACACTTGATAGCGGTAGTGGTGATAATATTTCTGATTGATAAATACAACTTTCATTTTGAAAATCCCATACTATTAATTAATAACATTATATGTAATTATCATAAAATAACAATAATCCAATTTAAATAGTATATTATATATATATATATATCATGAATATATAAATTATTAATTGAATGATATTTTTAAATATATGTATTTCATAGTTATTTAATATACAAATATAAATTTATATATTTATATATATTTATATATTTTTATATTTTTATATTTATATATTTATATTTATATATTTATATATTTATATATTTATATATTTATATATTTATATTTATATATTTATATATTTATACATTTAATATTTATATATTTATATATAATAAAAGTTAAATAAAATAAAAATATTAGTAAATTGTTAAAAATGAAAACTTTATATTTTATTTTAGATAAAAAAATTTTTATAAAAAAAAAAATGTTCAGTATTTAATTAATTTAAATATATGAAATATATGATATAATAATATCAGACAAATAAAAAAATAAAATTAAAATAATAAAAAATAAAAAAATAAAAATAATAAAAAATAAAATAAAAATAAAATAAAATAAAAATAAAAATAAAATAAAAATAAAATAAAAATAAAATAAAAATAAAATAAAAATAAAATAAAAATAAATATAAAATAAAATAAAAATAAAATAAAAAAAAAAAAATAATTAAAAAATTACTTATAAAAGTTCTATCTTCACTCAATGATAATAAGCATAAAAATGATTGATACTCTTGCGACGGATCTGCCAAAGTATAAAAAAATAAAACATTAGTCACTCTTTCTTTATGACCTTCCAGCTTTATTATTTTTAAAGTACTCCACTCTATCACATAAATATCTCTATCTACACCCATAGCAATCCATTGATCACTTTTATCTATAGTAACCCAATCGACTTCACCAAATCCTGTTTCAATTTCCTCTTCATTTATCAATTCTAGATTCATTACATTTAATAATGATATAATCATTTTGCTCCTTGAACAAGTAATAAAAAAAGAACATGAATCCACAACAGAGGAACTCATAGTGACAGCTGTAATAGGATCATTATGATTCAAGCTAATACCATATTTATATTTTAAATCATAAGAGAAATCTTCTTTTGATTTATTATTTAAATCTTTAGTTAAACTATTTTTTATATCATTATTTTGATGATAGATATCATTAATATTAATTAAAGAATATATTTCATTAAAATGATTTTCTTCTTCATCCTCCCCTCTTTCGTCATAAGATGTCACTTTTCTCCTACTTAATAAATGATCAACATGACATTGTCGGGAAAGAACATTACGATATCTACGAGATTGACCACTAAAGATGCTATTTTTTAATGGGCATGCGACAAATTTAGATGAAATAGTCAATTCACTGTTTCTTGGTAAATAGTTTAAATTTATTTTTGATAGAAGTTTTAAATTAAAAATTTTTTTTTCCTTTTTCTCATGTTCTTTAATTATATGCTCCTTATTTATTTTTTTTACACTATTTGTTAGCATTTACGATTTATTTTTTTTTAATATAAATACTATGGAAATGAATATTAAAGAAAATATTTAAAAAAAAAAAAAAAAAAATTTTAAAAAATATATTCATATATAGCCTATATTAACCTACATAATTCTATAATTAAACTTTTTTATTTATTTAATTTTAAAAAGTAATATATTATATTTAATAACCTAAAGAAGTAATACCTGTAAGTTCTTTTTTTACAGGGATAACTATATTTCAGATATCAATTATTATTATAAATTTTGAATTGTAGTTCATAACTTTTTACATTAATTATATGTATAATTATTTTATCATAAATATAGAATATTATATTAAATTAGCAAACATAGTTTATTATTTATTTTTATTTTTAATTAATTAATTTAATTATTTTTCTAATAGAAATTTTAATTAAAAATTAAACTGTTATTTATTTAGATTTTAATTAATTTTTACTTTAAATAGTATAAAAAAAAATATTTTTAATATTTGTATGAACTCGCAGTAAATACGTTATTTATTATAATAAACAAAAATGTAAAAAAAAAAAAAAAAAAAAAAAAAAAAAAAGTCTAGTTATATTTTAAATATATTACTTTGCATCCATTAGCATTAGTTATATTTAATTAATAATAAAAGGTTATTTCATCTCAAACCTTTATTAATAATAAACACACATTTATTTTTAGTATAAGATTTCAACTTTTCTGTATTTATTTTATCAATATATATTTTAATATATAGATTTAATTGTTTTTATAATTATAAGTTGATAAAGTTTAATTCAATTAATTGGCATTGTATAAGAAATCATCAAGATTATAGCAAAAATAAAATAAAAAAAAAAAAAATAAAATAAAATAAAATAAAAAACTTATTCGAATATTAAATAAAAAAATAAAATTTATATTATAATACAATAAATTAAAATAAATTTTATTAAAGTACTATATATATAAATATAAAAATTTTATAATATATTATTTATTTATTTATTTATTTATTTATTTATTTATTTATTTATTTATTTATTTCTAATTCTTTTTTTTTCTTTTTTATCATTGTTCTTTTAAAACAAGGTAATAATATACTAGTACACAACTATTTCAATGTTTTAAATTTTAAATTTTAATAATAATTCTCCTTTTAAAATTTTACAAATAATATTTAAAAAAAAAAAAAACATTTTAAAATTGTTTTTATTGATTAAATATAAAAAAAATCTGATTAAAGTAAATAATTATAAGAATAAAATAAAACTAATAAATGGTATAATAATACCATCTTTGTTTAAATTATTTTAAATAGGATATTTTTTTTTTTGTTCATCACTGTTTTATCATCATTTAATAATAATTTCATATTTATACTTGTATAGTTTAATTTAACAATATTTATTATTATTATTTTAATATTATAAGTATAATAGTAGACGGTAGACCTCAATAAAAAAGATTTTCACATGGGATAAACTATTTTTTTTTTTTTTTGAATGTGAAACTTTAAAAAATTTTTAAATAAGTTCTTTTACAATATTTTTAATAACATAATAATGAGTTTATTTTTAATATTTATAACCATTATTTATTATGATTAATTTTTATTTATAATAATTTATTTTATGAGTTATACTAAATGGTATTAATGTAATTCTTAAATAAAAATAAATATTATAAAATAAAATGCTCAATTTTTAGTATTAATATTTATATTCATATTCAAAAAAAAAAAAAAAAAAAAAAAAAAAAAAAAAAAAAAAAAAAATAGAAAAAATATTAATAAATATTAATAAAACATGAATTAATTATTACAATAATAAAAATAAAATAAAATATTAAAATTTTATAAAATTTTTATAAATTTAAAATAAATATTATAAAAACTTTTTTTGTCATTACACTTGTGGATCATTTATAATTTTTAAAATATTTTATATTTATATATATTTGCAAACTGTATAATTCATATATATTTCTTTAAAATTAATATATCTATAATTTAAATTTTATAGAAATTTTTTTTAAAAAAAAAAAAAAAAAAAAAAAAAAAAAAAAAAAAGAATGCGACTTTTTTTTAACTTAATATACTATTGGAATATTTAATTTTTTATTTTATATTATATATTTTTATATATTCCTTTATATTATCGATATTATTTCTATTAATCTATTATTTCCTTTATTATATTAAAACTTCTTATATGTATATATGATATATAGATTACTTTAAGATAAATAATCAAAATTTAGGTATTTTGAAATAAATTTGTTCTTTGATTAATATTAATAACATATATATTAATAATATGAACATTTATATATATATATATTAAAAGATAAAAATTATTTTGAAGGCTATCGAATCTCAAAAGTATAATAATAAATGTATTTAATGATAAAATTATAAAAATTTAAATAAAAAATGACATTTAAATTTAGTATTTTAGATAACAACTTTAAACCGATAAAATTTACAATTATGTATATAAAATTATAATATATAATAGTTTTTTATTTTAATTGCATTGTTAAAAACAAATTTGATAATAATAATAATAATAATAATCGAATATTCTTTAATAATATTAATCCATAATGAAAATAATAAAACTAAAAACTTGAAGAGTTTGGGAGATTAATATAACTCTAAAATAGCAAAAAAAAAATATAAAAAAATAAAAAAATAAAAAAAAATGATAATATATCAGAAAACCTAATATAATAAAAAAAAAATAAAAATAAAAATAAAAAATTAATAAAAACTTCGATAATTTAAATGAATCAAGTTACAATATAAATTAATATAGTAATGTAAAAAGAAAAATAAAAATAAAAAAAATTAAATAAATATTTATATATAATTTTTACATTTTGAGAATTTAAATTTCAATAATAAAATTTGAAAAAGACTTTTAGTATTATATTAATTTATAATAATTTTAATAATTTCTATAACTTTTTAAAATTAAATAAAAATATTTATTATTAAAAAAGAAAAAAAAAAAAAAAAAAAAAACATTAATATAAATTAACAAATTATATTATAAAATAATTATTAAAAACTTCCAGATTTACGTATTATTACACTTTCATAAATTTTTAATTACTTAATAATAGAACACTTATAATTATTATCTTTTTTATTATATTTTTATATTTCAATTTTCTTTTGTTATTTTTATTATGTTTTATTTGAGTTTAAATAAATCTATAATATTTTTAGTTTTTCTTTCCTTTTTAAAAAGGAATAAATAAACTTTATGTTTTTTTTTTTTTGTTTGGTATACAAATAAAGTTTTATTCTATATTTCTAAAGCTATAATTTAAAAAAAAATTAAAAATTAAAAAACAAAATTAAATAGATGATAATAAAAAAAATGATATTTTCAAAACTAGTTTTCAAGTTAATATAAATAAAAAAAAAATAAATTAAATTAGTTATGCGATTCTATATTAAGATATATTTTTAACTATTTATGCGCTATTATGTATTATATATATAATATATGTATTCTATGTATGTTTTATACATATTATTATAAATATGTAATAATCTAGTTAATATTAATAAACATTCTAGAATTAGAAATTAGATGGATAAGGAGTAATAACATTTAATGTTATAATCTAATTAATATTAATAAACATTCTAGAATTTGATGGAGGAGTAGTAATAACTTGATTACAATATTTTATTTTTTTTTCTATTGGGTAATATTCAATAGAAGAACGAGTTCTTTTATTATTGCAATTAACAGTAGTTCTAAGGTACACATTATAATTATTTAGTTTATTATGAACATTAGGTGTGGAATTCACTGATAAAGGAGTTAATGTATTATTATTTATGACATAGGTAGGTAATGGTACTCTTTTAACACAATTGCTTCTTTGTTGATTATTCAACATTTGTGGGTTTGGTAATATTTTCTTAACAGGCATAACTTGAGATCTTGGGGTATTTATTATTTCAGATGAATTATTTGCAGTATTCTTTTTAGTAACAGGTGATGTTGGAGAAGGTAATGATGTTTTCTTGTTTTGATAGAAGACCAAGAATGGATTACTAATGACATTACTTGTATTTTGTGATGAGGTTGAAACATTGCTTATACTTGAATTATTATTAGAAGGTGATGAAATGTTTTCTATATTTGTTTGTTTCATATTAGCTGCAATAGAAAGTCTTTTAAACCAATAAGATTGTTGAGCTTTCCATTGCATTACTTGCTTTTGATTGTTTGAACTTAGGTATTTGTATTTTATTATAGTGTATTCCTTTAATTCATCCATCCAATGATTGAAATTTTCATAATGAATAAATAATTCATATTCCATAATTGATAAAAATTCTTGTTGAATTGAATTTACCTCACTAACATTTCTGATTCCATTATTTTTACCAATAATATGAGTAGCCCATGTTCCAGAGGAAAGGGCACGATCAGTGGCATATTTTGAAGCAATAATCAATGCAGCTAAAAACATTCTTCTACCACATAAGGCGGTATACAATCTTTGTTTTTTAGAAGTTCCACTTATATTTTGAATTCTTTGGTGTAATTGTAATAAGTAATACAAAGCTACCTGAAAAGTAGTAATGGTAGTATTCGAAGATTCAGTAATTTTAACAATAAAACTTCTTAAGGAACAAAGACTTTCTTGATTTGTAGATGACTGTTTATTCCATATTGGACTTTCATTTAATATTGTACAAGCAATATCTAATAATAAATTTAATATTAAATATTAATAAAATATATCTTTTATTAATTTATATATATAAATATATAAATATATATAATTAAAGACTTTAATTACCATATAAACTATCAATGAAATATGATTGAGAAATAGTATAAGTATAAGTAGTTAACTTATCCTTATTAGAATTTTCTATTTCGTTTCTTTGAACAGTAACTGCAGCCATTTTATATTATTTATTATGATTATTTTATTCTATATACTATTATAAAGATTTTTTTTTAATTTATTCAAAATGTATTAATTTTTTTTAAATGATTTTCTTATTCTCTTTTAATAATTTTAATTATTCATATATTATAAATTTAATTTTGTCTATAAATGCATTTTTTTATATTTTTTTAAAGTATATGAACATATATATTAATTTCTTTTAATATATATAATAAATTGGTATAATAATAATTTTATATCACTTCCGCTTTGTTTTTTTTTTTTTTTTTTTAATATTAATACTTTCTTCACAAGAAAGATAAAAAAAAAATTATATTTCTATAACTCTATAAAATACTTTATTTTTTAAGAACCTTTATAATCTATTTTATTACTATATCGAAAAAAAAAAAATTTTTTTTTTTGATGATTTTTTGTTAAATATATATACCAAAAAAAAATTTAATATAATTATTAAAAAAAAAAATAATACTTTTAAATCATTATATAATTAAACAATAGAAAATTAGTAACGAAAATATAAATAATTTATATAAACTTTATTTTATAATATAATTTATGAATGATTATTTTAATTAAACAATATATTTACTATTTATAAAATTTCCATTCATTATTTAAATATATATAATAATCCTATTTTACACTTTACAATAGATTATTTTACCATATATATAATGTTAATAGCAAATAGTATTAATATTTAGTTTTTTTTTACTTTATAAATTATATTATATTATGAAATTTATATAAAAAAAAATATAAAAAAGAATTTTGATAATAAAAACAAAAAAAGATAATTTTTAAAATTTAGAATTAATATATTATATATTAAGAATATTACTGATTATATTAAAATAAATAATGAATAATTTAAATTGATTTAATTTGGTTATATTATAATATATGGATAAATTTTCAAATGTTTTATATAAATATTCACATTTAATTATAACAAAAAAGATTAAATATATTAATTTTTTATATAAAAAATAAATTTGGTTATTTTATTTCCATTTGCTTTTTTTAAAAAAAATATATATATATTAATATAAATAAGTTTATATTAATATAAATAAGTTGTTGGATAATAATGAAAAAGTAAAACTATAATAATTAAAATTATATTGAATAATTTTTATAAAATTTCATAACTATGTGTAATCGTCTCTAGTTTTATAATTTAATTTACAAAATATTGTGTTAATATGAATATATTAAAATATATATAAATTATATTATAACATAAAAAAATAATTAAATATTAAATTGGTTTTTCCAACTTTAAAAGTTAATAAGGTTTAAATAAGAAATTTGAATAACACAATTAATTGTAATTTATTATATAATATAAATGAGTTAAAAAATACAAAAAAAACTCATATCTTTATATTAATATTAATTAAAGTTTATCCATTATATATTTTAATACAGAAAACAGTTACATGCATATATTAGCATTATATTGAAATATTTACAACTCATCTTAATTAAAATAATAATTTTATATTAAAAATCAATTTTTTTTTTTTTTTAAATTTTTATTTTAAGGTGTTAAACATAATTTTTAATATATTTTTTAAACTTTTTAATATTAAACAAGTATTATGAAAATGTTCATTAATATAATTGCATAATTGAAAATAGAAAATTTTAATATAATATGAATATTATTAAATATTCAAAAAAAAAAAAAAAAAACTTTAAAATAATTAAAAATAATGTATATATTGTATATATTGATAATATGCTTATATACTTAATAACATTTATTATTCATATATATTAAAGTTTATAACAAATTTTTTTTTTTAGAAAAGGAATGAATATTAAATTTTAAAAAAAAAAAATAAATAAATAATTTTATTTATATTAAATTACATAATGTTTATTAATATAAATTGAAATGAATGAATAAATGCTAAAATTCATAAATATATAAAATTTTATTACTATTTCTTATATTAGCCGAAGGGTATAGTTAATATATAATTGATGATAATAATTTATTATAATAGTAATCATAAAATTATAATAATCATAAATAACTTAAAATAGTAAATAATATTTATAGTAATAATAAAGATAATAATAAAAATAATTATAAAAATAATAACAATAATAAATTTTATATTTACTGTGAGTGACTCAGTTTTATTTATATAATGATTTATTTTTAATTAATAAAGAAATAAAAGTAAAATATAGAATAATAATTTTTAAATTTAAAATAAGTGTTCTTAAAATGTTTTTAAAATACTTCTTTTTTAATAATTTCTACTCATGATAAACAAAAAAAAATAAATAAATAAAATAGCTATAATATTCAGAGAATCATATATGAATTATATATTATATATATTAATAATACCATTTACATATAAAAATAATAAAATAATATTAAAACTCCTTTTTCATAATTTTTTTTATAACAAAATAGTAAAATTATTACCTGGAAAGTATATTCAAAAACCAAACTAGTAATAATGATTAATAATCTCTTATAAAAGAGCATGAGTAATGTGTGATACCCAAAAAATAATAAATAATAATATCCCTTAAATTTATTATTCTTATTATTATACCATAAAGTACTCAAACTTATCATAATTTAATAGATTTCCTACATATAGTTATAACAATAATTAAATTTATTGGCTTTTTTCAATCAATCCCTTGATATACAAATTATAATATAAAAACTTTAAAGATTAATATAAAAAAAATTTTTTTTTTTTATACTTTTTTAATATTTAATCATTTATTAAAGAAAAATACAGATTAATTCCTATCTAAATAATAAATAATAAAAAAAGAAATGAAAATAATTTATGTAATATATAGTAAATTATCTATTTGTACTACCATTTAAAACAATAAAAAATTTATTTTAAAAAATAGTTATTTGAATAATTGATCAGCAATTAAAAATATTTAAATATATAATTACTAAATCTTGTATATTGTGTTAATATGAAAAGAAAGAAACTATTTTTCAATGGAAAATAAAAAATAAAATAAAGATAAACTTTAAAATATATCAAATTTCATTAACAATTATTTTTTTCTTGACCATTTTATTTAGTTTATGCCGTATATTTATTACTTTGTTTATTGAAAATATATAAGCAATTATCTTTATATAAAATTATTTTCTTTTCACAATGATGTTACTAAAAATATTAAAATTACGATTTTCACTGTTTTTTTATTTTTATTTTTATTTTTTTTTAAAAAATTTTATATTATATATAATTATTAAAATAATAAATAATGAACTATATATTATAGAAAATAAAAAATGTATATTTTTCGATATATATTAAATATATAAACAATTTTTATTTAGCCATTCATTAATTTGTTTATTGAAAATAATATATAAACTATTATTATTATTATTATTATTATTATTATATACTATTATTTTTCTCCATAATGATGTTACTAAAAATATAAAGTAAAATTTCTATTATTTTTTTTATTCTTTGTTTTTTTTTTTTTTAAATAAATATATATATTATTTATTAGTTCTTTTATTTATTTATTTATTTATTTATTTATTTATTTATTTATTTATTTAAAAAAAAAACTGGAAAATAAAGTTTAATTGTAGCTTCTAATAATAGTTACAAATAAATAATAATTCATTAAAATTGTCAATTATTAAAATACTCAAATTTTTTTTTCTATTAAAATTTCACTATTATATAATTTATTTAATATAAAAAAGAATTTTTTTATTATAAATTTATTTGGAATTCTAAAAAATATATATATAAATTAATAAATTTTAATATAAAATGTTATTAATTAAACTTTTTGATTAATTAATAGCATAATACATAATCAAAATTTAAGGTGTCATATATTAATTTATGTTATATAAAATATATAAAATAACAATATTATAACTAATAATAGTTAAAACTATTTAAAAATATTAGAGATAATATACAATTCAAAACTAAAATTATTTATTATTGATAAATCAATTTTTTTCTTAAAAAAGAAAAATTAAATAGAAAAAAAAAAAATAACAGTATATACAAAAATTATATATATTATATAATATATATCCATACTATTTAATATAAATTAAATGGTTAGAATAAAAAAATATATAATAAAACCATCCTTTTTCTTATAAATTTTTATATATTAGTAAAATGTTTATAGAAATTCTTGATAATTACAACAATTACTACTTTTATAACTTATTCCTACTATTATTTTAATTATTACATTAATTATTAATATATTGTATAATTTTTATTAAAGTTCAATTAATTTTTCACAAACAAAAGGTGTATAATTCTTAAATTCTTATTAAATAACTTTACAAAGTTTTATTTAATAAAATAAAAAAAAAAAAAAAAAAAGTAATTTAGATATTACTCATTAAATTATACACATTATTAAATAATTTATGTTTAGAATTAAAATTATTATTTAAAATTATTCTATTATATAATTAATCTATGAAGATTTTAAAAAAAAAAAAAAAAAAATTGCAATAATTCTAGACTTCATAGTTTCATATAAATGTTTATATAATAAAATTATATAAAAAAATATTCTCAAAAATTTAAAATAAAATTTGTACAAAATAATAAATACAAATAAAATAAAAAAAATTATATGCATATTTATATATATATATAAGTAACATTTTATTTATATAATGATTTAAATCATACAACAAAAAAAAAAATACTTTTCAGTTTTTCATATATTTTCTAAAAAAAGGATAATTAAAATTTTTATAGTTTTTTTTTTTTTTAATTTATTTTAATGTCTCATATTCTTAAATAAATTAAATATTGATTAAAATTCTAATTTAAAAAATATATTATGTATAAAAAAAAATAATAAGAATGATTAATAAACAAAAAAAATAAAAATAAAAATAAAATATAAATATTATATTTTATTTTGTTATAAATCAATTTACTTTGATGAAATATTATTTTTTTAATTGTTAATTAAAAGTTGATATTTTATATTTTATTAAAATGTTCATTCAAATAAGTAAAAATCAAATAAGCTCAAATATACATATATATTTATATTATTAATTAATAAACAAAATAAATAATTTTTCAATAGCAAATATATTTATAAATAAATCAATAGACACTTAAATAAAAATTTTTTTTAAAAGTTATCTTATTTTCTAATTTGGTTTTTTTGTTTTATTATTTACATTAAATATTTAAATATTATTTTTCATTTAATCTTTAATTTTTTGTTAATGTATATTATGCATAAAATTATATAATTGATTAAATTTAAGTTCATTTTGAAATAAATTATATAATATTCATATACTATATATGTATATTAAAATGTATACATTCATTTTAATCACAACATAATTAATTATTTATGATATAATGACTAAAAACTAAAATAATGTATTTTTTAACTAAATTTTTATTTAAAATTTTTTAAATATTCTTTTATTACTTTATTAAGTAATAAAAGAACAAATTAAAAAAAAAATTAAAATAATTCTAGATACTACAATTAAGCTTATAAAAAATTATAATAAATATAAAATGTTATTTCATTATTACAATTCAAAAATAATTTTTAAAAAATTCAATAAAACTGGTCTACATTTCAATAATAATTAAAAATTAATAATAAAATTTTAAGATAAAGTCAATATATAAATACAAATGCAAAAAAATTAAGTAATATATTATTAATTAAATATTATTTTTTTATTTATATTTTAAAATAATAAATCAGTTATAAAAAATAATATAAAATAATTTTGTTACCAATGCTAATAAAATTAAATGTCATATATTAATATATAATATATTTAAAATATATTATAATACATTAACTTTATATATCAATATATAGTATTTAAATGATTTATATATTTATATATAAAACATTTAAATAATAATTTTTTATATTATCTAATAATGAAATCTTTTTTTTTCCATAGTATTTTCATAATTTTTTAATTATATTTAAAAAAAACCGTATTTTTACCATATATGTATATTTAAATTTACCGTTAAGTAACATTTATAACATTTTTAGAATTATTTAATTTTATAATCTATTTAATTTATTATTAAACTAATCTATATTAAAAAATTGTTTACTTTTTAAAAAAAAACAAACAAAATTATTAAAAAGAATATTAGCGCCACTTAAAAAATTGTTTTCTTTTTTCATTTTATATATAATTAAGTTGCGGCAATTTCTTTTAAATTTTATTAATTTTTTCTTTTTTCTATTTATAGAATTTATCACCATGATAAAAGCAAAGTAAAAATTAGACTCATTCATAATATTTCAATAAGATTTATATATATTATTTATTTTTGATATTCTTATACTAATGAATGAATCATAAATAATATAATATTTATTGTTTTATATATGAATAATATTCTATTATAAATTTTTTCAATGTTAATCAAAACAATTTACATAATTATTATTAACTCTAATTTTTATTTGCTTAATAGCAATTATAATAAAATAAATATATTAAATAGATATATTATAATATTATTACATATCTATTCTACTATCTTTTTTGTTATAATAAAAAAGAAATTTATGTAATCGTTTAAACTATCTTAATATAATTATAATATGACTTTAAATTTAATTATTATATATTATTATTGTAGTATTTTTTCTTCTCACCTTTTAATAAAGGAAAATGAAGTTTTTATAATA
Source organism: Neocallimastix lanati (nom. inval.) (assembly GCA_016946835.1). Taxonomy (NCBI): domain Eukaryota; kingdom Fungi; phylum Neocallimastigomycota; class Neocallimastigomycetes; order Neocallimastigales; family Neocallimastigaceae; genus Neocallimastix; species Neocallimastix lanati (nom. inval.). The sequence continues at coordinate 447,747 of JACVTC010000073.1, read as the reverse complement.
ATAATAATAATAATAAAAGCTATATTGTTTGTTTAAAATTAATTTATCAAAGCAATATTTTTTATAAAATAGTTATATTATGGATGATTAAAAAAATTTAAATTCTTAATAAATAGATATAAATTAAAATAATGATTTTAAATTAAATTATAATAAATATTTATATTAAATATTTATTATATATTTAATTTCTTTTTTTTTTTTTTTTTGTGGAAGATATGATTATATATTTAACTTTTTATTTATTATTTTAAGTAATAAAAAGAAAAATTGTAAATAAAATAAATACTTTCTATATATGGAAATAATTTATTTAATATAGAACTATATTTAGAATAATACCTTATGGAAATTTTTTAATATGTATACCATAATTTTAAATAATAAAGTAATTATAAATAAATAATGGATAACATAAAAAAAGAAATGATATAAATAGTTCGTGTAACATTAAATAAGTTTTATAATACATTGTTATAAATAAATCATTGAAAATATATAAAAAATTTTTTATGGAATATTTATTTTTTCAATAGTTAAAATTTATTAATAAAAACTAAATGTATTATTATATATACTAAATAGTTTTTTTGTTATCTTTTTATTATTTACTTATATTTAAATTTTTTAATTTTTTTTCTAAATTAGTCATTAATTTAAATTATTAAACTATAGATATTATATTGAAAGAAATTTATTTTATATAAATAACTCATTTATGTAATAACAAAGAAATTATTGGTATAGATAATAATATTAATTTTGTTATATATTGAAATAGAGTTATATTAGAAGGATATAAAAAATATAATAATCAGTATCTATAATATAATGCAATTAATTATTTTTTACTTTTGATATTTACAAAATAAAATATATATAATACTAACAATAATTGAAATTATACAAAAAAAAATTTTCCTTTTTTTTTTGATTTAATAATAAAAATATATCTTCCATTATAATCATGATCAAGAGATACAAAAATAAAATATAATTATTAATTATTTAATTGAATTTAATTATTTTTATAGCACTACTAATATATGTATATAATATATATTTGAAAAACAAAAAATTCTTTTTGTACAAAGTATTAAAAAAAGATTAATAAAAAAATGTCTCAAGTTCTATTAATCCTTCTTTTATATATATTTAATAATACTAATTCCTTAAATATATACATTTGAAATTAAATTTCAAATATAATTTAAATTTTAATATATATTAATTTTAATTATTTAAAATGTTATTTAATAATTCCTTTTTTTTTTATATATATATATTACAAATATTTAATAAAAATCTTTCTGGATTTTTGTATTAAATAAACTTTTTGGATATTTATTAAATTTCAAAATAACTTAGAACCTTCAAATATATTAATTTATATATTAATTGAGTATATAAAGATAAATAAAATACTTTTTTATTACATATATAGTAATAAATATTTTTAATTAAATAAAACTTTAATAATTACTAAAAATTTAATTGACTGTTACAAAAATAAATTATAAATATAATTTTCATATACAATAATTTAAATATTCTATATTAATAAAATATAAAATAATATAAATAATATATTATATTTGAATATAATAATACTTTATAATAAAATTTAATTATAAATAAAATTAATATATAAAATAAAAATTCTAACATTATTTTTATTATGCAATATTTATTTATAATAATAATTATAGTACTAAAATTAAAAGCAATATTAAATTAGTAATTATAAAATAAAAAAAAATTAAAATAAAATAATATAATTTATTTTAAAAGTTTTTAATAATAAATTAATATGGATTATATTAAATTTTTAAAATATTAATATAAATTTATCCCAAATAGTGTAAATCATTTAGGCTATTATTAAAAGAAGAAAAAAAAAAATATTATTTTTTTTTTCCTTAGAGCAACGTGAAAGATTTATGAAACCAAGTTATCATGATTATATTAATTAATTAGTATTATATTAGCAATACAATTTTTAAAAAAATTAGAATTATTTTTTATTTTTTATTTTTTTTTTAATTTTTATTATATATCCAAAATATTAGGGAAACAAATATTATAAATATATCAGATATAAAGTTAAAAGTTTATCAATACATATAATTAAAAAAAGATTTACTTATACTACTATTGCTACTATTGAAAATTGACCAATATTAATATTATTTCAATTCATAAATTCATATACTTTATTGTATATGTATAAAAAAAAAATATGATAATTTTTTATATGTATATACTTAATTATTTAAATTAAAAAATGTTTTACTATAAACTACAATATTAATTATATTTGCCTTTTATTAATATAAATTCGTTTTTCAAATAAAACTGTTATGAAAGATTATAAATTATCTCCAATTCAAAATTTATTAATGGTATAAAATGCATTAATAATACACGATACAATACTATTAATAAAGAATAAAGTAATTAAATATTCAAAAAATTTTAATACTTTAAAATTTGATTTTGTTATTTACCTTGTTTTATTCAAATGAATGTATATTAATTTTTAAAAGTTGAAAAACTATTTACATAAATAAATGATAACAAAGAAATATAATAAATGTTGAAAATTTAAATATAATAAAATGTTGAAAATTTCTAAAAAAAATAATAATAATATACATTACCATAAATGTATATATAAATATATATATATTTCTATTTTTTTTTTTTTTTTATGTATTTATTTAATATGTAATAATAGCATGAAAATTTTATTTTAAATATATATCTATATATTTAATAAAATAATAGTGTTAATAAATACATTAAGTGATATTATATTATCATTTATAATATATCTTTTGATCATGTTTTTCATTTCAAATAAAACTAATTTCAAAATAATTTTTCATTCACTGCAAGAATAATTATAATATTTAATCTTTATTTCAGATATTATATCATAACAATATAATAACCTTTTAATATTTAATTTTTATTTTATTTATTATATATCAAAGTTCTATTTTAATACATATATTGTATTTATTTAATTATATATTTATATTATATTACATATATAAATTATGTAATATAATTAATATTATATTAATTATAAATTATAAAATAATTCTAAAAATAAAAATACAATGAATTTATTATTTATTTTATTAATTTTACAAATTTAAATAATACTTTTTTTTTTTCATTTAAATTTGTAAAATTAATAAAATAAATAAAAAAAATAATAAAAAAAGTAAAGAGTTATATAATATTTATTTTATAGAAGAATATATCAAACAAAATGTATTATTTAAATAATATATTTAATATAAAATAATAAAAACAATAAACTTAATACTGTTTCAATAAGTGTTATATTAAAAGCATTCATTCATTATTTATAGCTTTCATACTTCTCATTCTATATCTTTAGTTTTATATTAAAAAAAATTGTACATTAATTGAATATATTGAATATGAGTTCCATTGTTTTTACTATAATATTTAAAATTAACTATAATTAACTCTATGTATTTATATATTTTTAAATATTAACATTGCTTTTAACAATTATAAATATTTTATCTATGAAATAGGGTATTAATAATAATAATAATTGTTCGTTATAAAAAAAAATTATAATAAAAATAAGGGATTACTATAAAATTCATTATACAATATTAATATCTAAATAATTACTTATATGAAATAGATATATTAATTATACATTAATTAAATTTATATTATAACCAGTAATTTAAAAAAAGACTTATACATATTTTTAATTGAAAACATTAAATATATATAATTAAAATGGTTTTTTTTCATAAATATTGGAAGAAAAAAAATTTTATCGTTTTTTCTCTATTAATATTTAAAATAAAGCAAAAAAAAAAATAATAATAATTAATTTGAATAACAAAAATAATAACAATAATAATAGTTATTATTATTATAATTATTAATATAATTATTGCATTTTTAATATTAATATTATCATGGATCCAGTGTATCATTTTATTATTACTATTTATATTATTATAATATATTATTATTTATATGAAAATAAATAAAAATAGTAACTAAACATAATTTTGTTTCCTTTTTTTTAATTATTAATTAATAAACTTTAATAAATAAAAAAATAATAATAATTTTTTTTGTTTCCAATTTAAATATAATTTTAAATAAAAAAAATGAAAAACTAATATTCCATTTTCTTAATATTTTTATCATATTAATTTTAATTTTTTACAGTATAAAAAAATTAATTTGAAATAATTATATAATATTTTTTTAAAAACTTTTTAATAAATATTCATAAAGAATAAAACCTAATATTAGTAGTATCAATATAACTCTCAAATTTTATAAATTAATCAATTTATAAAAAGTTTTAAATAAAACTAAAAAAAATTACTTGTTAATGTAAATAACTATTAAAAATTTTAAATATAAATGAGACATAATTATAAAATTACAAAGAATTTATAGAAGTAATCGTAACTATAAACAAAAATAATAATAATAATAAAAATTATGTTAAATAAATAAACATTTCAAAGTTAGTCATAATTACTTAATATTTTAATAATAATATATGCATAATTATCTATATCAATTATTTTTTAATAAAACACAATAAATTAAATATTTTTCTCAGATAGTTCTTTTTCCCTTTTAGTCTTTTTTTTTTTTTTAGAGTTGGAAACATTAAAGATAAAGTTATATAATTTTTATTAAATTTTTTTAAAAAAAAAATAAATAAATAAATAAATAAATATTAATATGTATATTATTTTTATTAATCATATAATTCAGCCTTACTTTATTAATTCTATCATACGTTTATAATTGTTATTTCTTATTGTTTCAAAAACGAAGGAATCGTTAAATCAAATATATATATTTTCTACAGACTTCTTTCATATTATTTCTAATTATTTATCTTTTTATTTATTTATTTATTTATTTATTTGTTTGTTTGTTTGTTTATTTGTTTATTTATTTATTTATTTTTTTTTTTTTTTTTTTTTTTTTTTTTGATTCATTTTTAATTTCAATGGATTTTATATTTTTGTACTTTCAATTTATTTATTATTCATCATAAATTTAATGAATTAATATTTTTCAATTTTAATTTACTGATTAACGTGCAATTTAATATAAATAAATTAAAAGTTATATTAAAAACTGTATATATTAGTAAATATTATTTTGTAAAGAATACAATAGTAAATAACACTTTATTTTTCATTCTTTTTTTTTTAAATTTTAATATTTCTAAAATTTTTAATATTCTTACCTAATTTTATTTAATTTAAAATGATCTTTAAAGAAAAATAAATTAAATTTTATTAAATTTATAAATCATTTTGCACTTAATTTAATAATATTTTAATTTTTTTTTTTTTTAAAAAAAAAAAAAATAATAGTATTGATATAGTAATTATAAAAATAAAAATTATATGAAATTAATAAGGTCGTAAATTCAAAAATTACTTAAATACTCTTTTTTTTTTTTAAATATATGATTATATTAGCATTTTACATAAAAGGAAAAAAATACATTGTACTCTTTATAGAATATATTTTTTAATTTTATCGAATACTACTTTTTTTAAGATATTAAAATAAATTGAATTACTATTTAATTTTTGGATATTATCATATAGAATTGGTTATATTTTAATATATTTTTTTAAAAAAAAAAAAAAAAAAAAAAAAAAAATTAATATTTTTTATATTTTTTAAAAAAAAATATTTAGCTTTTTTTTTAAAAATTATGTATATCTAATTTTTTTTAAAAAATATATATATATATATATATGTATATATATATATAAAAATATTTCAAACAAACTAAAATATATATATATATATATCCCAGATTATTTTAATTTAGCAAAGTTTAAATTTTTATTCTATAAAGTAACCTCTTTATTATTATTATTATTATTATTATTATTATTATTATTATTATTTTTATTTTTATTTTTATTATTATTTTTATTATTATTATTATTATTATTGTACATTATACTAGTAAATATTAATTATTTAATTATATATTTTAATAATTAATCATACAGATAAATTATAATATTTTAAAGTTAAAAAGTCAACAAAAGACATCCCATTGTATAATAATTAAATTTTGTTATTAATATTAGTATTAGTATTAGTATTAATATTATTAATTATTAGTAATAATATTATTAATATTAGTATTGTAATTAATAGTATTATTTATTTTATTATTAATATATTTATATTTTTTTTTATTATTGTTCTTATTTTTATTTTTGCTTATTTATTGTTTATAATTATTACCATAATTATCATTAATTATTTTTACGGAGATATATAAATTGTTAAATTTTTAATATATTATATAATCAATTTATATACAGAAATTTAATGGAATTATTCAATATTATCAAAAAAGTGGTCACACATTTATAAAAGATATTAGTAAAAAAAAAAAAAAAGAAGAAACTATATTAAAAGTTTTATTATTATATCTTGAAATTATATAATCATTATAGTATATATATATTTAAATAAATTAAATCAATTAAATAAATAATAAAATATTTCATTATTTATATAAAATATAACCATACGACATATTAAAAACCACAATAAATAAGTGATTTTTATTTAATACAAAAATTTTGAATATCTATCATATTAGAAAAAATAATTAATAAATATAATTTTATTTAACAATTATACTTTAAATGATTAATAACCACTTCAAAATTAAAGGGTTCCTGTGTGATGGGATAACAATTTATATTAAATATATATATATATATAATATTTAAGTAATTAAATATAAATTAAAAAAAATTATCCATAGCATCTCTAAAATATTGTTATTTAAATCATAATATTAATAGCAAATAACAAAAAAAAAAAATTAGAATATATATATATTAAACTAATTTTGTATAAAATATTATAAAATATTTATAAATTTTTTTTCAAAGATTTTAAGGAATACGTTAATTTAATTTCAATTTAAATTATGTTTTTTTTTTTTTTTTTTTAAAAAAAAAAAATCTAAAATATATTTTAATATTCTTTTAATCTTGTTTATCTAATTTGTCATAATAAATAACAAATTAATTTATCTTTTTTATATTAAATATAAAATTATTTTTATAAACAAAATATATTTAATAAAATAAAATTAAAATAAAATAAAAATTTTAATTTTTAAACCTAAAATATTTATTATTTAATTTTTTTTTTATACTGTCTCAACTATTTTTTTTTATACTGTCTCAATTATTTTTTTTTATACTGTCTCAATTATTTTTTTTCAAAACCGTCTCAATTATTTTTTTTTTTTAAACCGTCTCAATTTTTTTTTTTTATTCTATTTTACTTTGAATGCTTAATTATTTAATAATTTAATATAAATATTTATATAATTAATTATTTCATTTTTTTTTCTTATTATTAAAGATTATTATATTGATAAAATAATCTGATATTCACATTGTGTATATTTACAGAATTATAAATTAAGGATACAATTTTATTATACTTAATAAAATAGTCAATATATATTTAATTAAAAAAAAATATCAGCATATATATATTATATATATATATTTATTTTAAAAAATGTTAAAAATAGTTTGGCACTATCAAAACTACTTTCTTTTATAATTTGAAGTGTTATATAATATATATAATATTTATTTATTTATAATGTATAACATAATAAAAAAATAAAAATTTAATTAAAATGTTTAATAAAAAAAAATTATACGGTATATTTTTAAAACTAAAATAATTATGAATTATTAAATATTTAAAAAATTTAAAAATTCAAATCCATAATAAATTTTATTGCTAATTAATAATAATGAATAAAACCGAATTAAATATGAAATAAAAAATATATAATAGAATAAAATCTGATAAAAAAATAAATAAAATAAAATAAAATAAAATAAAATTACCTAAAAATAATTATAAAAATATATCATCAGATATAATTAATATTAATATTTATATTATATTATTATTTGTTAGTTATATTATCCAAATTTAAATAAAAAAAAATTAATATTATTTTATATAGTGAAAAGTATAATTAATATGAAAAATTTGAAAAGTTTAACAAAATAATAAAAAAAATAATCGAATCTTGACCTCTTTATCTATGTATATCATTTTTAACAATTATGAATTATTTATTTTATTTTATACAGAAATTTCATTATATATTATTTACTCCTATTTATAAAAAAAATCAAATATATTTAACCAATCTCCTAACATTAAATTATCTAAAATATTAAATAACAATATTATTATTAAATAAAATCCATATTATTAAAAATTTCGTTTTATTATATATTTCAGTATATATTTATTACCTATTTAAATGATCAACAGTATAAAAAAAAATTATAAATTAAAAATTATTAATTTTATTACTAATTATCAATATTTTTTTTTTATTATATATATATTTAATTTATATTTAATTTATATTAAATAAATAAATTAAAAATTTTAAAAATAAAAATAACCTTTTTCTTTTATATAACTAAAGAATCAAAAAAAATTTCTAATCCAATAAATTTTTGTTTACCATATTTTTTTTTACCATATTTGTAATAAAAAAAATAAATAAATAAATAAAAGTTTAAAAAAATTCATTTTATTTCTATATAATTATATAATTAGAGAATCAAAAATCTTTGAGAGGATTAGTGTGGTTCAAATGATCACTGAAAAGAAGCCTGTCGTATAAAGCGGCATATAGTAAATGTCTTTCATATGAACCTCACATAGAGAGAGATCCGCATCAATACCGAAACGGTATGGCAAAGAATCCAATGGAAATCAAATATGTTTAAAGGAGAGATTGAAAACCCTATTGTCCTACCCTCTCGTTAATCCCAGCCTAAAAAAAAAAAAAAAAAAAAAAAAAAAAAAAAAAAAATAATAATAATAATAATAATAATAATTTTTTAAAATAAATTATTAAATAAATTATTGTTTTAAATATATTATATATATAATAAATTTTATCTTGTGATTTAAAGAATATATTAATCATTTCATTATAATATTATATCCTAACAGAAAAAAGCTTTCATTCCTAATTGTTTTTAATTTTAAGAATTTCAAAGAACAATTAATAATATTTCTTATAAAATTATATTTATCATTATTATTACAATTTTTTTTAATAAAATTATTATCCTAATATTGATTTAATATCATTAATATGGTTAGAAATATTTTATTATTTTCATTTTTTTTTTAAATATTATACAATTATATTTCTATTAAATTTTTATTATTATTTCATTATTATTTAAAAGATTTTTAAAAGAGAACAATTATTTGAAAATTCCAATTAATATATATTAAAATTTATGTTACAATTTAATAATTATATGTTTATTTACTAAAAAAAAAATACCTATTCTATTTTTTTTTATTTTTTTAAATTTTATTTATTTTATTTATTATAATATTATGTTATAATAATGTAAAATCATTTTAATTAATCATATTTAAATACATAAAAATATTTAAACAATAATCAATTTAATTAGAGAGTAATATTACTTTAATAATTATTAGAGAATATATATATATATAATATTTAAACTATTTTTATATAATAATTAAATATATTAAAATTTAATATTAATAGATAGATATATTATTATATAATAGTATTTTACAAATTATCAATATAGATAAATTAATTATATTAATATTTTTTTTTTTTTAGAGAGAGATTAACAATAATGGACGATAATATAGAGTCTCCAATCTCTACCTAAAACCTATCAGACTCTTTTTGCCATACCGTTTAAACGTAGATGTGGATTTTTCTCTAAGCAAGGCTAATATGAAAGACATTCCCTATACTTCACTTTATACAACGGGCTTCTTTTCAGCGATTTCTTGAGCCATCATCGAGGGAAGAACAACAAAACACTAATCCTTTCACAGATCAAGTGCTCTCTATACTAGTAATGATATAGTCAGGAATACTTATCATGGCAAGTGAACATCCAACTTTATTTATAGGGAAAAATACTCCATGAGGATGAAAATCGCCACATTTAAAATCAGGAGGTAATTGCGAGGTCGATCCAGAAATCTTATGGGCGTATGTATTAATAATGACAAAATCAATTTGCAAATTTTAATAAAAGAATATGAATGTTTTTATACAATTACTAAAAAAAGAAAAAGAATTGTTACTATAATATTTTATATTTTACTTATAAATTGAATATTTTAGATATATCCATATTAAATACTATAAATTGAATAAAATAATAATAATAATTTTGATTGCCAATTTTTTAATAATTTAAATGAAAATATGAATTTAATTTTTAAAGTTTATATAGCGTATTATTAGAATTATAAATAAAGATATAAAAAAAAATAAAAATAAAAATAAAGACTATAAGTAATTTAATTATATCTCATAGTTTATTCATTATAAATAGCAATATATGTTTTTCAAAATTGCATATATAATATTGAAAATTAACTTTATTATATATAACTAAAAAAAAAAGATAAGAAGGGGTTTTAAAATCAAATTTTATATATACATATATATATCATAAATAATAAAAAAATTATATTGTTTAATATAATAAAATAAAATAAAATATATAGAATTAATAATTATTTTTTTTGAATTAATCAGTAATTACAAAAAAAAAAAAAAAAAAAATTTAAATTTTTTATTAATTAAATTTAAAAATACTAATAGTAGTTATAATAATAATAAAATAATAATAAAATAAAATAGAATAAAATGTTTAGATGTTAAGTAGAAATTTTAGCCTAAATTGTAATTATATATATATTTATATAGAATTTATACTTTATATGGAATAAAACAAATCATATCTCATGAAATATCAGTCATTATTATTATAAATTTTATGATGGAAATGGAAAATTCATTTAATTAAATTTATATATATTTTTAAATGTCACCTTTTTTTTCTAATAATAATATATTAATAGTTTAAATTATTTATTTTATTTAAATATAAACTTCTACATAAATATATATATAACAAAGAAAAAAATGTTTTATTTATTATAAAATTTAAATAGTAATAGTTAAATCCAATAGAAAAAAATCAATTACTGTTGAAAGTTTAAAACAAGTTTAAAATTTAGCTATAGAAATTGTTTCATCTAATATATACATATTTTATAGTTTAACTCTTGAAAAATGACATGTTACTCAAAAAATTTAATGGCTAAATTTATAAATTAAATTTTCAAACAATTGAATAAATTAGAACAAAATAGTAGTTAATACTAATAGCTTAAAAAAAAAAAAAAAAAAAAAAAAAAAAAAAAAAAAAAAAAAAAAAAAAAAATTTAAAATTCATAATAAAAATAATTTTATTTCTTTTTATTACAAAACCTAAATATATATATATATATATATATTTATTGCAAATTTAAAATAATATTTAAAGAAAAATACAAAAAAAAATAAATAAAAAATTTGTCATTATTATGAATATATTTTATTATATTTTTATATTGTTAAATATACCATTTGATATAAATATCAGAAATATAATTAATTATTCATTATTAATTTATAATTAAAATTAATAAATTCAATAAATAATAATAATTTTTTTCTAATATATATATTAATTAATATAAATATTATATTTAATATTCATATTTTGTTACTAAAAATTATTTATCAGAGATTTATTATCTTTAATATTTATTAATAAAACGTTAATGATTCATCATAATTTTATATCACTATTTAAATTTTATTAATTTTTAAATTTTTGTTACTTTAAGAATTATTAAAATTATATATAGATAAAACATAGTATACATTTGAAATAAAATATACATTTGAAATAAAATTTTATTTTCAGAAAATAAAAAAAAAAAAATTACCTAAAATATTTATTATATTAAAAAAAAAAGGAATATAATTATAAATCATTAATCATAACAATAATATTTATATATTTCTTTTTTTTTTTTTTTTGTTATCTAATTTATTTCCCATTTCTATCAACTTTTGTTCTAATTAAATTTTAAACCTTAATTATAATTAAAATTGAAAATGGATACAAATTATTTTAAAATTTATATATATATATATAGAAATATATATTTTCAAAGTTTTGATTATCTTTTACTTATATTATTCAAGGGGGAAATAGAAAAATTATTCAGTTTATGAATTATATATTTTTCATAAATTACTTTTAAATGATAATCTTATTCAACAATTTTTATATATAATTAAGTTATTTTTTTCATATTATTTTTTATTCTTTAAAGTAATTTAAAACAAAATAAATTAAAAAAACAAAAACTTTATTAATTATTAATATCATTATATTTTTTAGATTTTTAATATTTACAATTTAAAAGTTTAATATCTATAATTTATTTATATATTATGAATATTATTAATTTAACAAATAAATTTTTAGTAGCCTAAAAAAAAATTTATTTTTTTGCTTTAAAAAAAAAAATTTATTATTAATTATACAGATATAAAAAATAATCTTTTATATATAATTTCCTTTTTTCATCTTGTTTTTTTATTTTTTTTATTTACAGTGTAATTATATAAATAAAGGTAAAAAATTTATTTCAAAAAAAAAGTATTAATCATTTCTATTATTGTTTTGATTCATTTTTATACATTGTATTGTAATACTTTTTAATAATATAATTTGTTCTAAATCAAAATTGAAAAGATTTTTTTATAACATATTAATAATATAATTTGTTCTAAATCATAATTGAAAAGATTTTTTTTTAAAATAACATACAACATATTATAAAATTATTACTCAGAATCAAATTATTTATTATTTATGAATTAAATATATTATAAATTAAACTATTCTAGAATATATTGAAAGCTAAAATTATATAAATAAAGTTTTTTTTTTTATTATGATATAAAAATATGGAATAATATGAATACTTTTCTATACCTAATTTCTTATTTTGTTTATCTTTAGTATAAACATTTAAAACAATATATATATAATTGTTTTATTTATTTATTTTTTTTTTTTTTTTATATGAAAATTTTAATTCCTATTTTTATTTAAAAATTTATATATTTATTATTATTACATGTAATATATTAGTAATAAAATTGTTTTAATGTATTTTTATTTATTTTGATTGACATTTTTTTTAATAATTGAAAGAACTATTCACAAAATGTTTAAGGAATAATCATATGATCCTATATTTGAAGATAATGTGGATAAACCAAAAAAGGAAATATGTATTATAAAGTATATATGAAAAGTAATCTTTTTTTTTTTTTTTTTTTTTTTCAAAAAATATAATATTAAATATAAATTAATAATTTTATTTATTTCTAACTATTAAATTACAATTATTTATAATATTTAAAGTTTAAAGGTTTGTGTATAAATTTAATTATCACCCTTTCTCTCCTATTATAGTATATTTCAATATTAGAAAATCGAATATTCAAAAAAGAAAATATATAATACTAAAAAAAATTTTCTTTTTTTTTTATAAATCATAAATACTCAATGAAAATTATATATATATATCACATTCTTTTTAATTATTCTTTTTTATTCTATTTAATTTTCCGTAAATTATATTCTTTATTATCTTTCTTATTAAATTTCATTTTGTTTAAATTATTTTTTATTCATTTAAGGTAGCTTAACTAAATAAAAATTAATATAATTAATATTAAATTAGGAAAAATATAATACACTATAATAAATATATAAAACAAACGATAAAAATTTAATTAATACAAGTTATTATAAATGCTAATAATATTATAATTATAATAATAATAAAAAACTATTTTCTTTCTCTTTGAATTTTTATACTTTTAGTTGTTTGATATTTAAATACAATTATATGTAATACAAATGTTAAAAACTTTTTAAAAATAATATATTTTATTAAAAAAAAAAAAAAAATTGATATACATTAATTGAAACTATAAATAGTTATTAGTATATTAATGAAATTTAATCCTAAATTTTATTTATTAATAGAGTTATGTAACACATAGTAATAGTAATACTATTAATTTTTATTAATATTTAAAAAAAAAAAAAAAAAAAAAAAAATAGAAAATCTTTTACAAAAGTTTATATTCAAAAATTGAATTTTATATGATTTGTTCCTAAAAATTGATATAAACACTAATTATTAATCCTTGTTTTGTTTTTTACTTTATTTTACTAATATTACAAGTGGATTCATTAATCTATTAATAACTATATAAATTATTATATAGTAATTTATTTATTTATATATTTATTTATTTATATATTTATTATTTATTTATTTATTATTTCTTCTTCTGTATATTTATTATTTACTTATTTTATAGTTTTTATTTATTTTTATATTCATTATATTTATTATTTATTTGTATAATTATTTATTTATTTATTTATTATTTATATTTCTTCATTTATATATTTATGTATTTATTTATTATTTATATTTCTTCATTTGTATATTTATCCATTTATTTATTATTTATTATTTCTTCATTTGTATATTTATTTATTTATTATTTATTATTTCTTCATTTATTTATTTATTTATTTATTTATTTATTTATTTATTAACTAAATATTCAATTTTTCATTAATATACTTTAATTATTTATTAAGTTTAATGAGCTACATTATATAAAACAAATCATCATTTAACAAAAACTTAAAGAATAAAAATTCAGTAACATTTATTTAATCAATTATGGTAAATCTTTAATATATATTTATAAGTTTAATATAATTATATTTTTGAAGGATTTAAAAACTAATGATATAAAATTTCGTGCCAATTCTAAATCATAGTTAATATAATTAAAAAAATAAAAATAATATACTGAAAAAAATTTTATATAAATTATAATATATTAATATTAAAAATTTTTTTATTATATTTTTATAATAATAATATTTTTTCATTTTATATGTAAATTAAAAAAGTTTTCCATAATACTTTTTATTATATAATTATTCCCCCTTAAAAAAAATATACATTAAAGTACCACAAAATCATTTTTAAGATTATTATGTAATATTAAATAAATTTTATATATTGCAAAAATTAATATATAAACTTTCATTATCATAATATATTATTTACAGAATTAATTTCTAAATTTTTTTTTTTTTATAATATTTAAAATTTATTTTATATTTTTTGAAAAATTATATATAATTAAATCACTATAAATAAATATTTAGGCTTTTTTTTATTTTTTTATATTATTTAACAACTTTTAAAACTTTAATATAAAATGAAAATAAAGTAAAATAAATTGAAATAAGAATACATATCAATATTAAATATTCCTAAAGTTTTACTTAATAAAAACTTAAGATGATATAATTTAATGTCTTAAAAACAATTGTAAAAAAAAATTATTATCATAACCATTTCTTATTATTTTGAAGTTTAAAAAAAAAAAAAAAAAAACTAGAAAAAGTTTCTTCATGACTCACTTTTCCTAACGGTCAACGATAAAACTTAGTGTAGATACAATTAAAATAAAAAATACAATATATAAAAATAATCTATAAACATTATTACGGATAATTTAAAAAAAAAAAAAAAAAAAAAAAAAATTAATATATTGTATTTTTTATAATTATTAATATACTTTTTATTAGTATTATAATTATTATAATTTCTATTATTATTATAATTATTAAAATTTGTTATTGTTATTATTATAACAATTTCTATTATTATTATTATTATTATTATTATTATTATTATTATTATTATTATTATTATTGTTGTTGTTGTTGTTAAAATTTTTATTATAACAATTTCTATTATTATTATTATATTTATTATTATTGAAAATTTTATATAACAATTTCCATTATTATAATTATCATAATATTTATTATAATTATTATTATTATTTCTATTATTATTATAATTTCTTTTATTAACAATTTTATTACTATTATTATTATTCATATATTTTTTTATTATTATTCCCAAGTAATAAATTTTCAAATTTAATCTTAATATTTATAGTTGATAATAAAATTATTAATAGAAATGTTATTAAATAATCAACAATTAATATTTAATATTTAAATATAAAATTATGAAAATCATTTTTTATACAGATAATTAATAAATCAACTAATTATAAATGTTATAATTATATTAATAATTAATTAATGTTTGTTTTTAATTTTATTTGAAACAGTTATTGATTTACAATTAAAATATATATATTAAAAAAAATCAATAATTTCTATAAAAAAAAAAAAATTTTACATAAATACAAAATAATTTTATTTTAATTGTTATAATAATAAAACATCATAATATTTATTATAATATTTAGTATTTATTGGAATATCTTATTAAAATACTCGATTTCTATTAACTAAATAATTTAATAATTAATTATTGTTTATTTTAATTTTTTATTTGAAACAGTCAAATTAAGCAAAAAAGTTGATATGCATATTCTATAAATTAATATTCTATTTTTATTATTAAAATTTAAATATAAAATATAAACTAATATAAATAATGATAATTGAAAACTAAATACACATATAATTACTTTAATTTTGAAATATCGAAATAATTTAAATATATAATAAAATAAAAATAAAAATAAGATTATATATATATTTATTAAAAAAAAAAATAAAAAAAAAAAAATAAGTGAAAACAAATATTAAAAATAGATAGAAATAGATACTTTCAAACTAAAACAATTAAAATAAAACAATTGAAAGTCACACTAAAAAAAAAAAAAAAAAAAAAAAAAAAAAAAAAAAAAAAAATCACTTATACCATAAATCAAAAAATAACAAATAAAAAAAAATCTCTAAATACATTTATATGAAAATATCTTTAGGTTTATTATATTATGCAAAGTTCTTTATGAAAAAGATTAAAATTATTTAATATTAATAATAATTGAATTTTGAATTAGTATTTTCATAAAATAATATTATTATTTGTTTTTATAATATACATGGTAAAACAAATATTATAATAAATTAAATATATTAATAAAAATTAATCTTTATATATAATAACTAATGTAATTAATAATATATAAAATTTATTGGCATTTTAGATTAAAAAGAATTTTTCAACAATGAAAATTAATATATATAAATGATATAAATTAGATTTTATGTTTTAACGTATCTGAGATTTAAATTTTCTTTAATAAAGCAATACACTATTAATTATTGATTATTTAATATTATTACCTTTGTAATAGTATATATATGTAAAAATATATAAATTTTTTAATATATTATTATTATTCATTATTTAATAAAATATTTAAAAATACATTGATCTCCATCTTTTAATAATTCATTTTATTATTATTTTTATTGTTTTAAGTTTTACTATTGTTAAAAAAAAAAAATTTATCCATGTAATCAGGATGCCAAAGTGAAAGGTCCCCTTAAACATTATGTGTTTATGATATGATGGATTCGGCAAGGCAGTTACATCTTTTCAATATTGAGAGACACAAGATTATCAGCATCCTTAAAAATCTTGTTCTCAGGCTGTTTGTCTTTAGTAGATGTGCATCTGTCAATGGGCTCAATTGTAATATCCAAAAAGCTGACAATGGATAGATTCATGATTCAGTAGAATAAAACTAATGGAATTATTTTTAAAAAATTAATTTTTGATTAATATATTATATGCGTATATATATAGTTTAGTGGTTATAAAAAAATTTATATATATATATATATATATATATATATATATATAGATGTGTGTATGTTTGTGTTTAATACCTTAACCGTATTTATATATAAGTAATGCTTATGTAAAACGTTGAAGAAAAATTAAAATATAATTATATTTACATATTTAAAATATATTTTTATTTGTATTTCAATATTTATTTTTTTTTTTTTTAATTATTATTATTAGTATTATTAATATTTATTCATTTATTCATTTATTCATTTATTTATTTATTTATTTATTTATTTATTTATTTATTTATTCAATACTATTTTATTTTAGAATGTGTTGCATTTCGCAATGTGATCTAAACGACATAAATTTTTTTAGTATTTTTTTATAAATAAATAAATTATAATCAAATTAAAAAATAATTTTAAATGAGCTATTGTTATTATTGTTTAATCATTTTATAACTGAATAATAATAATAAATAATTAATAATTAAATTTAAATAATTAAAATAAATAATAAATAATTAAATATAAATAATAATTAATTATATAAATATTTTATTTTTTAATATGTAAAAAATTGGTTATACTGGTCTCGCTTCAAAGGGAAATTACGAACTGAAGAAGCACTCGGAAAAGAAGTACTAGTAAAATTCTCAGTAATAATATGAATGTTATAGCGCCAATGCTGAAACACTCAGTAAGATCTTCCAGTACGGACAATTCTGCCTTTATGAAAATGGAGGAAGTGTGTGACTAACCTCCATATTCCCATTGCTTCTGAGGGAGTGGGGGCTGAAATATTTTACTTTTCAAACATTAAACGATAATATTTTCATAAAAATATTTTATAATTAAAAAAATTGAATAATTAATTCTAATTTATTCAGAATAAATAATTAAATATATAATAAATAATTAAATAATTTAATATAAATTACAAATAATTAAATAAATATTTTATTTTTTTTTAACCATTTAAAAATAGGATATTTTCTTAAATACCCCATTATTAAAAAGATTAAACAATTACCACCAATTTATTCATAATATATAATTAAATTTTAAATGCAAATAATCAAATATGAATTAAAAAAAAAATAATTAAAAAAAGTGAAATTAATCGAAGAAAAAAAAACAATTTATTATTAAATAAAAATAAATTTTAATTTTTCATCTAAAAAAAAAGATAATTTCTAAAGTATATAGATTTATTGAATATAAAACTTTATAAATAAATCTAAATCTTTCTTTCATTATTTTTTAAGATAGGAAGGAAATTTTAAAATATGAAAGTTTACATAATCGTCTTAAAAAAAAAAAAAAAAAAAAAAAATTATAAATCAATAATCATCATCCAATCCCAATCCCCATTCCAAGCAAAATTATTTATGTATGAAATATGATGAAGACGATACTTTTTATACTGTACCTAAATTTAGTTATCAAGTGTTCACAATCAGAACTTTCTTAATAATTAAATAATTTTATTTCTTTTTCGATATTAAAAAAAAATAAAGAAAAAGCTACTTATAAGGATGTTAATTGAAGAAATAAATAAAAAAATAAAAAAAAAAAAAGATAACAAATATAACAATAATACTATAATTATTCTAAAAAAAATTTTCATTATGATTTTGAAATTGGCATATCAACAGAAAAAATATTTCATAATATAAATATCATATACTGTATTTGGTACTATAAAAGAGTATCAGAATTTGAAAAAAAAAAAAAAAAAAAAAAAAAAAAAAAAAAAAGTTATAATGAAGTAAAAAATAAATATTATATGCTTATTATAAAGTGATTTCGAGCTTATCTTCTGTAAATCCTGAATATATAATTGATATTTATAATAAAATTATGTGTGAAACAAATAACTGTGATTAATAATTTTAGAATATTTAAAAAAAAAAAAAAAAAAAATTTAAAAAATTATAAAAATTAGAATTATAATAATAATAGAGAAGATAAAGAATTTATAACAAATAATGCATCAGAATCTTCAATAATTATTTAAATAATTTATTTTCAAAAAAACCTTCTTTTTATAAATTAATGTATACATTAAAACAAGAAGAATCTTTATTTTGTAATGATTACAAAAGGAGAAGTTCAAGAATTTGAGATAAAAAAATAAAAAAAAAAAAAAAAAAAAAAAAAAAAAAAAAAAAAAAAAATAGGAAAAACTGATGAAATCGATATTTTAATTGAAAAATACAAAACTAAGGAATCCAAATTAATTGATAATAGAAAGACCTGGAAATGATATATTGTTGAATTATGATTTAAATGTTTAATCAATTTAAATAATATAAATACTGATTTGTAATAAATGTCAAAGTAATAATCAAATGAAAAAGATTATCAGAATTCTATCATACAAAATAATTATTAATGCTTAAAATTATTCCTAATCAAAAATTCATAATCCTTTAAAATTTTAATATTTTTTTAAAAATTTAATTTACAAAAAAATAATAAAGCATATATTTATCATTAAATATTTCTAAATAATTATTTCATTGTTATTATTATTATTATTATTATTATTATTATTATTATTATTATTATTATTATTATTATTATTATTATTATTATTATTATTATTATTTTATTATTACTATTATTATTATTATTATTATTTTATTATTATTATTTTATTATTATTATTATTTTATTATTATTATTTTATTATTATTATTATTATTATTATATTTTGATTAATAACTTTTATATCTATATCATCATTAGTTTTATGAATATTAAAAAAAAAAATTCTATTAAATATTTTTATTAAAACAATAAAACAAAAGTTTTCTATTAAAATAAATAATAAAAATAATAATAAATATTTTTATTAATAACTTTTATTTCACTATCATTAATTTCATAAATAATATAAAATTATATAAAATTAATAAATATAGATGATTAAAAAAAAAAAAAAATTTTTTTTAAAACTTTTATTTAAATTTTTATTTTTTAAAAATATTTTATTTTATAAAGAGTATTTTATTTCTAATGAATATCTATTTTAAAGATACATAAACCTTTTAAATTTTATTTCCTATTAATATAACAAAAATTTTTTTAATAATATTTTATTTTTAAGAATATTTAAAGAATATATTTTTTTATATATTTTTTAAGATATATGAATCTTTATGATTTTTTTTATATGTTTTTTTTTTTTATTATTATTATTATTATTATTATTATTATATCTTTTGTTTTAACTACTTGTTATAGATTTCAAGAATATTTTATTTTTTTTAAATATATTAAGTGAAAATACAAACATTTAGTTTTATTTATATTCAAATAAATAAGTTTCACAATAATTTTTATTGTAAAAGTATAAATAATTTTATTTTTTAAGAAATTAGACCTGATTAATTAATATGAATTATTTTTCTAATAAATAAGATAATAAATAGAATATAGTTTTATTTATTTACCTTTAATAATATTAAAAGTGAATAAAGGTAACATTAAACCCAATATTATTTATTCATTTATTTTGAATAATAAAGCGTTTTTATAAATTGAAAGATTAAAAGTCTCAAACCTCCTAAAAATGAGCAATGAACAAACGAGTATAACTGATAAGAAGGTCAATGTATCATTCACTATTTCATCTTCAACAAAGCAAGATGAAATTTTAAATAAACTTAAATTATTATTATTATATGGTAGAGATCTTCTTGGTAGGCTTCCATACGAAATTATCAAAAATTTGTAACTTGGGAGAATTATTCTTAAAAAAAATTTTTTTTAAGAATAATTCTCAGACAATATGGTATAGTAGATTGGATCACTAAAAGAGCTAAAGGAAGATGGATTTAATTATCTTCGGTGCCCATATGAACCACACAAGAAATTTGATAATGATTTTACAAAAAAAAAGACTTGGAAATCGATGAGAACTTAAGGTTCATAATTAGATGCACTTTAGGACCTAAAAACTTTATAGTACTTTAACTGAATATACTGAATATGAGATGAATGAAATATTATTAAGTATATCCAAAGAAGATAAGATTGAAAGAAGGAATAATCCTATTAATGTAATAACTAAATTGTTTTATGATGAAAGAGAAACATATTAGAATTCATCAGAAATTTAGAATTTAATTTCAATGAATTGTAAATTTTATGAGTTAAAACATCTAATAAAGAAAAAAAAACAAAAAATGAAGTTCTATATGATGCATAACTAGAAAAATTTCAAGAACAAAACATGCTAGACTTTGAGGACTGAGAAGACTGTACAAAATACATAATTAAGATAAATGACAAAAACCAGAGACGGAAGAAAAGAAGACGAAGTAAGGAAATCATATTATTGACTGTATTTAGAACAAAAATCAAGCACACTGATAGAAACAAAAAAAAATAATAAATAATAAATATAAATAAAAACAAAAAAAATTTTCAATAATTGACATAATTAAAAAGAAAAAAAAAATTATAAAAGTAAATCCAAGAATAATAATTACCAAAAAAAGAAAAACTACAGACAACTCAAATAATATGTCATTTCTGTAAATAAATATGGATAGTTTGAAAAAATCATGCGAAATTAGGAACAGACTATCTGAAGAAGTGGTAAAAAAGCCTAAATAAAACTAAAAACATAAATAACAATACTGATGATGATAAAAAAAAAAAAAAAAAAAAAAAACTGGAAATCGGGTAGACTTAGTAATTCATGAAAATGATTTAAATGAGGATGAAAATTATCATGAATTATTTGGATCTATTTTTTTTTAAAATTTAATACATCATTTGAAAAATAAAAACCTCTTAATGGAGAACATTGTGACTACGTAATGGAAAGTAGCAATGGCGACGGCGAATATCATTTGGTGGACACTAGATTCGGAAGCATAGCTTCCAGTCACTTCACCCAAAATAAAAATCATCTTAATCAATCATAGAACCCTCAAATAAGAAATAAATTATGAAAATTGGGTTACGTACAAAATCTACTTACATTGGAGATGTAAATGGTAAACTATATAATAATGAATTAAATTTATACATAATGCACCTAATATCATATGATATTTCAATTTCAATTTCAAAATTAGCTAAAAGAAATATATATAATTACATTTAGGTCTGTTAATAATAATGTATTTGTTTTTATTAATGATAAAAACGAAAAACCATATATGAATAATAAAAATTAATAATAATAACAATGTATTTATATGGAGGAATGCTAACAAGAAAAATGAAATATATGCTGTCATAGATTCAAACAAACAAAAGCAGGAATCTATGACATAGGAGAATAAGGCATCTAAGCTTCATGAATTATGAACAAAATAAAATTATATAAAAAACATACATCAAAATAAAAGTGAGTGAAAAAACTTACTTTATATAAAAAAAAATCTGAATATAGCCAGTTTATCTCTGGAGTTGGTCTACATAGATTTAGTTGGTCCCATAACACCCTCTATCTATATATATACATGCTCCAAAAGGTGATAACAATATCCAAAAAAACGGATACTGGAATCTTAAGAAGACATTTAATGGTCTTAAATGATCTGCAAGAGAGTGGAATGAAAGCAAAAGTAACACTCCAAAGGAATCGCCATTTGAAAGAATAATTATCGATCTATGTTTGCTAAATTTGATAAAGAAGAAAGTATGATTTATATAACTGGAATATACGTTGATGACATTCTCATTACAGGTATAGATGAAGAGATCAAAAGAATAGTAAAATTTGATTAAAAACAAGTATAGTAAAAATAAGTATTGTATTAGAGATGTTGGTGAACCTTATTTTATCATTGATATCAAAATTAAAAAACCAAAAGTAGGATGCCTTTTTTAAATCAGAAAAAATATTTAAGCGATGCATTTGAACAATTCAAACTTGATACAATTAAGAAATTTAAAGAAATTAAACCACCAATACCAATAAAGGAAGAAGATGCTGATGATAATAAACCATTTAATCTAACATTGTATAGATCAGTTTGTTGGAAGTTTGTTAATATCTAGCTACTAGCACAAGACCTGATGTAGTGCTTTTGGTTAACAGAGTGTCAAGAAAATGTCAAAAAAACAACAATATTAGACTGGAAAAAATGTTCTACAAATCTTCAGGTACTTTATAAGGAACACGAAATCAAGAAATTATGGAATCTTATATTCGGAGGAATCATCATTTTTTTTAAAAAAAAAAAAAAAAACTTTCGTAGATACAGATTTTGTATGTGACACAGAAGAAAGAAATTCCATTATTGGATATGAGGAGTAGGGCATTTCGCCAAGTTGCATTTCGCCAATTTTTTGAAAGCATGTGGCGTATTAAAAAATTGTGGCATTTCGCCAAATTGAAAATTATTAAATAAATAAATAAAATTAAATATTATTAATATTGAATAAAAATAAGTTTAAAAAAAAAATATTTTGAATTAATATTTATTTATTTAGTCATTTATTTATTTATTTATTTATTTATATCAATACTCCACTTGTCGAAATGCAACCTTGCGAAATGCGATTTGGGGAAATGCAACTCTCCCTATATACATATGTATACATAATGGGTTCTGGACCAACCCTGGTATTTAACAGGTGGGAGAATTACATTTCCCCAAGTTACATTTCGCCAAGTGGCATGTTGATATAAATAAATAAATAAATAAATAAATAAAAATTCGAAGTAATTTTTTTTAAACTTGTTTTTATTATAATTAATAATAAAATATAAATAATTTTTTAATATTTTGTAAAATAGTAATAAAATAATTATATATAATATTTAATTATAAAAATATATTTAATTATAAAGATATATTTTAATATTTTGTAAAAAAATATTTATTAAAAATTTCTGAAACATTACTTTTAATATGCTCTCAATATTATTATAATAATTCCAATTTTCAGTTTCATAGCTAATTAAATAGGTTTTTTTTTAAAATATTCTAAAAAATTCAAAAAATTTAACATAATTATGTTCTTAGCACTCACTTTTATTTTATTATAATACTATATATATATTTAAGACTAATAAAAGGAAAGTTCGAAATATATTATAATAAGGATATAAATCTTTTATTTTTTTAATTTTATTATTACATAATTCTTTTTTTTTTTTTTTTTTTTTTAATTTCTAATGCTCTTTTAAAAAGCCATATACAATATTTAATATTTACATTAATAAAAACTTTTTCTGTAGCAATAGATATAAGCATTTTCAAAATCGCAATGAAATATTTTTAATGTAATTTCAATACTATTATATTTACTAGAATTTTTTTTTTTTATTTCTTTAAATAATTTATAATTCTAATTGTCATTATTATTATTAATGACTATCCTTTTATTATTATTACTATACTGGTTATATTATTATTATTTTTTTTTTATTATTTATTATTTATCAATTATTTATTTTTTATTTATTTATTTAAATAGATATTTGTAAAGATATTAATATATGAAAAAAACTTTTTTTAATATTTAAATATTTACTTCAAAAATATAAATACATCAATATTAATAACATTTATAGTTATTTATTTATTTATTAAATAATTTTCAATTTGACGAAATGCAACTTTTAATACGCCACATGTTTTCAAAAATTTGGCGAAATGCACCACTCGAATCTAGTAAGTTTCGCAAATCGTGTATTTCGCAATATGGCGCATTTTTGTATATGTGTGGCTTGTTTTAATAATTAAATAAATAATAATTAAATAAATAATAATTAAATAAATAATAAATATTCTTTTTTTTATATATATAATTTATTAACATTCAATTTAAAAAAGAATTTTTTATAATTCTTTTTTAATATTGTTTCTTTTGAAATAATTATTTAATAATATATTTAATTGAAAAAAATATATTATTTTTTTTAAAATAATAATTATTTATATATTTATTCATGATTGCATAAAATATCTTAAAAATGTATGACTTTATTTAAAAATATTACACGCCACATTGTGAAATACACGATCCCCGCCCCACTCCCACTTCTAACCCTTGAATTCTGGACCAACCCTAACCTATCACAATTAAGCCCTAACCCCGATATTTAAAGGGAATGGGGAGAGTTGCATTTCCCCAAGTTGCATTTCGACAAGTAGAGTATTGATATAAATGAATGAATAAATAAATAAATATTAATTCAAAATATATTTTTTTTTAAAATTGTTTTATGCGATATTAATAATATTTAATTTTATTTATTTATTTATTTATTTATTTAATAATTCTCAATTTGGCGAAATGCAACTTGGGGAAATGCAATTTGGCGAAATGCCACATTTTTTTAATACGCCACATGCTTTCAAAAAATTAGCGAAATGCAACTTAGCGAAATGCCCCACACCCAAGGGAATGATTCTAGTGCGTTTTATAATCGTGCATTTCATAATGTGGATTATTTTCATATATGGCTTGTAATAAATTATAATTAAATAAATAATCAATATTCTTTTTTTATATATATAATTTTTTGATATTCAATTGTAAAAATAATTTTTTATAATGAAAATAATTTTTTATAATTCTTTTTTAATAGAATTATATTTATTTATAATTGTATAGAATATCTTAAAAGGGAGAGTTGCATTTCCCCAAATTGCATTTCACCAAGTGGCGTAGTATTAAAATGTTGCGTTTCCCCAGGTTGCATTTCGCTAAGTGGAGTATTGATATAAATAAATGAATAAATAATTATTTATTAATTCAAAATAATTTTTTTTTTAAAATTATTTTTATTCGATATTAATAATATTTAATTTTACTTATTGATTCTATTTATTTATTTTATAATTTTCAATTTGGCGAAATGCAATTTGGCGAAATGCCCACACCCAATATTTAATTTAAAAAAAAAATATTTTAAAACCCTTTGTTAAAATAATAATAAAATATATAATAAAATATAAAATAATATTTAATTTTAAATATATATTTTTGTATTTAAGATTTAAGATATATTTTAATATTTTTGTTAAAATAATAATAAAAATAATATTTAATTTTTAAAATAGTGAAATATATAATAATATCTGGTTTTATCGACATATTAATATTCGTTGTTAAAATAATAATAAAAAATGTATAATAAAATATAAAATAATATTTAATGTAAAGATATATTTTAAATTTTTTTGTTAAAATAATAAAAAAAATAATATTTAAAAAATATTTTAATATTTTTTGTTAAAATAATATTTGATAAAATTTAATTTTAAAGATATATTTTAATATTGTTTGTTAAAATAATATTTAATAATATTTAAAGAGTATTTTAATATTTTTTGTTAAAATAATAATAAAATACATAATAAAATATAAATAATATTTAATTTTAAAAATATATATATAAAAGTTTTTTTTGTTAAAATAATAAAAAAATAGTATTTAAAAAATATTTTAAAGATATATTTAAGCTTTTCCTTTTTTTTTTTTTTGTTAAAATAATAAAAAAATAATATTTAAAAAATATTTTAGTATTTTTTGCTAAAAAAGTAATAAAATATTTAATAATATTTAATTCTAAAGATATATTTTAATATTTTTTGTTAAAATAATATTTAACAATAGTTAATTTTGAAGATATATTTTAATATTTTTTGTTAAAATAATATTTAATAATATTTAATTTTAAAGATATATTTTAATTTTTTTGTTAAAATAATATTTAATAATATTTAACTTTAAAGATATAAATTATATATATGTTTTTTATTTATAACAATTTGTTCTTTTCTTCTATTTATTTTACTTTTTAATTTTTTAATTTTTTTTTTTTTTTTTTACATTTTTTAATGGTTAAAAATAAAATATATTTATTTTTTTTATAATTTATTATTTATTTAATTTAATATAATTTTTAATTATTAATTTTATTTATTGTTTATTTAATTAAATTATTTTTTTACTTTATTATTATTTTTTTTTTTTAATTATAAATAAAGTGTTTATGAGGAAATTTTTTTGATGTTAATTTTTTTTTTTTTTAAAAAAAAAAAAAAATTAACACATTTATATTTATTTCTTAGTTTTATTTACTTATTTATTTAAAATTATTTTTAAAAAAAAAAAAAAAATTAAAAATGTGGGGCATTAAATTATGAATTATATTTTTATTTTCGAATTGTAACACATCCCATTAATTTCGTCTGCTTGGATATTTAATTTCTTAAATTGTTCAACTATTTACTTTATTTTGTTGTAAGGATTTTTTTTTTCCTCTTATCATTTAAATACTAATCCTTTAGTTTCTAATGTATTTCTTATTTAATAATAAAACTAAATAAATATATAAATAATAACGCTAAAATTAAATATTGAATTATTTTAATATGTATACAAACTTGATGAAATTAATATTATTTAATGTTTAATATTATTAAATACTAAATATAAAATAATATTAGTTTCATCAAAAAATTTATGTACATAAAAAAAAAAAAAAGATTTTTCAAAAAGTAATATATTTAAAATGTATTTAATATAATCATTATCCACATTATAAAAATGAGGTAAAGAATAACCATAATATACAGTTGAATAAATAAATAAATAAATAAATAAATAAATAAATAAATAAATATATATATATATAAATAAATAAATATAAATAAATAACCAAACAACTAATTATCTAACTAAATATAGCCAACTAATTTAATAAATATATAAAACGTTTACCAGTATCAAATTACAAAACTTTATAATATTATTATTTATTAATTTATCCCATAACTAATATTTATAAAAATATTTTATTTATAAAAATTTTATATATAAAAAATTAATAAAAAATGATGGCAAATGTATAATAATATATTTATTTTTAATATATACTTTTGGTTAAGTATTAATAATTTTTTTTTTTTTTTTTTTTTTTATTTACTATAAATTATATTTAATATAAATTCAATAGTGTTATTAAATGGTTCTGATTTTAATTTTTTCATGGTTTAAAGAAAATTCAAATAAAAAATTTTGTATTAATTGGATAATTTATATTATAAATTAATATTTTTCTTAATGAATAAGAAATATTAATAAATAATAATTTAACGGAGAATTTATAATTTATTTATCCCGATGAATAATAATTATATTATATAATAATTATATAAAATATATATAATAATATATATAAAATTTTTAATTATGATAGAAATAAAATAAATAAATTTTAATACATAAAAAAAGTAATAAATATTTAATTAAATTTTAATACATAAAAAAATTAATAAATATTTAATTAAATATATGTTAAATACATGAATATAAGTGTAGGTGATTGTGGCACACCTACAACATATGATATAAATTATAAATATATGATATAAATAATTTAACTATTTAATATTTTAGTATATTATAAAAATATAATTTTAATTTAATGTACAAATGCAATAATTTGTATACAATTTGTATTTGTTTACTTTTTATAAAAATTTATGAGATTTTTTTAATTCTTTATCAATAATAATAAATAATAAATAATAAATAATAATAATAATAATAATAATAATAGTAAATAATATATAACAATAATATTAACAATAATAACAATAACAATAATAATAATAAATAATAATTATAACAATAATAATAAATAATTAATAATAACAATAATAATAATAAATAATAATAATAATAATAATAATAATAAATAATTAATAATAATGATAACAATAATAAAAGTAATAAATAATAATAATAATAATAAATAATAATAATAAATAATAATAAATAATAATAATAAATAATAATAAATAATAATAATAAATAATAATAAATAATAATAATAAATAATAATAAATAATAATAAATAATAATAATATTAATATTTTTTTTATGTTAAAACTTTTTCCTTTAAATAAATATTTTTGTTCTATATTTCCATATATATATTAATTTAAATAATAATTTAATTTTTGATAATAATACAAAAAAAAAGATATAAAAGAAATTTATTATTTAGGGTATAAAATAAATTCTATGTTTATTTTCACTTTATTCATAACCAATGATTTTCTAAAGATTTTATGAAAAAGAAAAAGAAAATTAATATATTTTTTTTTTTTAAAAAAAAAAAAAAAAGTGTTAAGAAAATTTTTAATATAATAAATTTAAATTAATAAAATAATAAATAAATAAATAAATAATTAATTAAATTAATAACTAAGTAACTAATTAAATAAATTAATTAATAAAGAAATAACTAAATAAATATATAACTAAATAAATAAATTGAAATTGATTATTTTTAGTAAAAATTAGAAAATAATTAAAGTTGACCAATAAATTAAAAATTAAATATATAGAATTAAATATATTATAAATAGATTAAAATTTGATTTTAATATAATAAAGTTTTTACTTTTATGTTATATTAACTATTGAGTTATTAATGAAAGAGTAAATATTATAAAATAATGTTTTAAAACATTTTAAATAAAAGATATATGTATATTTTTTTAAATAAATTTTCATTAAAAATAAATTACCTAAAGAATTTAATTTTACATCATAGATAAAATTCCTTTTTTTAGATAATAATTTAATATATATATATATATTTTTTTTTAAAAAAAAAATAAAAATAGAAACACTGAATTAACTAAATGTAAATTTAAATTTTAAAAAGATAATATTATTTAATTATTAATTCAAAAAGGTTTATTTTGTTATTTTAGTTATTAATAAATAATTGACTAAAAAAAATAACACAAAAAATTATAAAAATTTGTTTATTTATTAGTAATATACAATATCGTTATATAATCTATGTGTTATATATAGAATTTCAACTCAAAACTCATTAAACATTTTTTAAATCAATTTCTTTTATCATGAAAAAAGTTCTAATTTTTTTTTTTTGATTTAATAATCTTATAATAACAATTAGTTGTATAATTGAAAAATTTATATGTTAAAATTAATGATATTTAAATATAAATTTAACTATATCTATATCTTTACTATCATTTTTATTAAATTTTGTGTTAAAAATTTACTTATTTATTTAATTAAATTTTTTTTTCTTATATGTATTTTAAACTATTCAGACACAATTTTTGCTTAAATGGAAATGGCTTATAAATATATAATTGTTTAATTTTATATGTGTATTACATAAATAAAACCATGTGAAATATATTTTTATATCAAAAAATATTTTACATTTTTATTAATACTTTTATTTTGATAATTAATTATAGATTTTTAATATATATATATTTTAATAAAACAGAAAAAAAAAAACTTCAAAAGAAAATAAATAATAATAATAATAATAATAATAATAATAATAATAATAATAATAATAATAATAAAATATAGTATAAAAAAAAAAAAAAACAAAAAAAAAAAAAAATAAGAACAGTTTTTTTTTAATGCTATATTTAATTATTAAATATTATAAATATTAATAAATGTTGTTAAATATAATTAAATATTAATAAAAAATTAATATAACATATTAATTTTTAATATAAGAAATAAACTTTACTATTAATAATAATTATATACATGTATATTTTTAATTTAAAAAACAGAAACAAAAAAACAAAAAAACAAAAATTTAAACAAAAAAAAATTTACAATAAAAAAAGAACAAAAAAATTTTTTTTTGTTCTAATAAGATAAATAAGATGAAATGTTTTTCTAATATAAAGTTAAAGAATTATTTATATTTTTTATTTTAAAATTTTTAAATATTGCATTGTAAACCATATTTATATTTTTTATAAATAATATGTAATACTGTCACATATTTTAAGTGTTATTATTCAGTAAACTTTTTAAATTAAGAAATAGCATGAAAAGTAATTCATGAAGTAAAAATTAACAAACTAAATCTACAGAATAGAGTTTAAGACTCTTCTCGTGTAACTATGAAATTTAAATTGTTTATTCATTTTAAAGTTATTATTAAACATTTTTTTTATTATTAGTTTTTTTATATATATTAAAAGTTTAATATATATATTTTTAATTAATTTATAAAGCATAAAATGTTTATGGTTAATATAATTTCATAAATTGATTAATTTTTTTTTCCTTTTATTAATTAAATTTTTAATAATAATGACCATATAAAAAATATTATTTAAAGTTTTATTTGTACTTTTATTTATAAATTTAATAATTTATAAAACTAATTTTTTTTTATTTTAAAAAAATTTATAACAATTTTAATTAATAAATATTTTAGTTATTTCATATTATATTTTTTTATATTTTTTTATTTTAATGTATTTTTTAATAATTTTATTACTGCTAGTGTTGAAGAATTATTTAGAATTATATTTTTAAATAATAAAGTTGAATTAAATGAAATTTTTTATTGTGTTTAATTTTAGTCCTAAATATCTTTTCAATATAAACAAATTTTTTCATTTAATTCAAAATTATTATATAGTAAATTATTTTTATTGAATTCTAGATAATTTTTTTTAATAATAGTATAATGATAGAAGTCTTTTTTTTTTTTTTTTTAATATTTAATTAAATATTATATAATTTAATTAATTATTTTTTTTTTAAAAAAATTTTAAATATATTTTCGCTGTAAATTTAATTCATTATTAAAAAATGATAATAATAAATTTAATTCTTTATTATTATCACTTTTTTTTTTTATTTTTATTTATATATTTATTTTTTATTTTTTCTTATTTAATTTTTTTTTTATTAAACTTTATGGTAATAATGATTTAAAAAAGCCCTATATTAATTGATTATTATTTAATTTATTTATTTTATTTTTTCATAATTTAATAATTAATTTTTATAGCCTCTTAACTTTAATGTTAATTTTATATGTTCTGTATAATGAAATTATTGACCTCCCATTTTAAAGTTTATTTATAATTATTAAATATTGTTGATTAATTTTTAATTATTATTTTGATAATTTCATTTTTATAAAATTATTAATTTTTATAAAGAATCAAACAATACTAAATAATTCTTAAAATGAAAATATATTTAGTTTAATTTATACAATTTTGTTATTAAAAGATTTGAAATTGGAAATCAAAATTTTTTTATTAATAATAAATTATAAGGAATTCATAGAATAATTATTTTTTTTTTATTTATTTTAATATTATCAATAATATTGATGTGATAATCAATAGTATATGATTTTTTTTAAAAAAACTGTATAAATAAAATACTGTTTTTTAAGCTATTATTTAATAATCAATTTAATTTTAATAATAGTATTCAATTAATATGAAAAATCTATTATTTTACTTTTTTTTTTTTTTTTTTTTTTTTTTTTTTTTATTAAGAATTATATAAATAGATTTCTATAATTATTAAATTATTAAACTTAATAATATATTATGTAAGATGATTAATATTTCAATTATAAAATAATATATTTATATATTATTGAATATTTATATTTTCCAATTTTTTTTTTTTTTTTTAAAAGACTATAGCATAGCATGATATTTGATAAAACCAAAACAAAAAAACAAAAAAAAAAAACAAAAAATAAAAACAAAATGAATATAAAAAGGATAATTAATATATAATTAAAAATTAATTTAAAAAATATATATATCATTCATTTTATTTCTATTTCTATTAGTGTCATTATTAGATTAATTTAGATTAATGAAATGTAAAATGTTTTTTTTTTTTTTCTAATTTTTTAATTTTTTTTAATTTTTTCTGAAAATATGATACTATATTTTTAATAAAGAGAATTCTATAATAGGAAACCTTTATGAATATAAGCTATTCTATCTTTTGGAATTAAACCTAATAAGGTTTTATTTTCTGGATATTTTTTTTTTTTTTTTTTTTTTATTTATGGATTTAATTTATAATTATATTATTTTCATTTATAGTTTTTATGAGAGGTTCAAACCTAAAAATTAAAATATTATAGAATTAAATTGTGTATATATTACATTACATATTAATAATACATTCAAAAATATTTTATAATTATTTATATCGAAACTAATTAAATTAATAATGTATCAATATATTAATAATATATATAAATTATGTATAAGAATATATTATAAATCGAGGCATAGTAAATACTTTCACTATTATTAAAATGGTGAAATGATTCACTTATAAAACCCTAATTTATATTAATTAAATTAATTAATTCTAGATAATTAAGTTATAAAATATAAAACTAATCTACATATTTAATATATTTTTTAAATGGCATTACTTATTAAAAAAAATGTGGAAAAAAATATGGTAGTTAATATTTTATATTATATATATATATATATATATATATTTTTTTTTTTTTTTTTTTTTTTTTTAAATATTCTGTATTTCTGTATTATTTAATATTAATTTTTTATTTTATTTTATTTTATTTTTTATTATCCTGAATTGTCATGTTATGATAAATAATTATTAACATATTGAAAATTGAAATAAAATAATAATCATAAGATATATCTATTGAATAGTCTTATTTATATAATAATATTTATAATAATACAGAGGGAAATTTTTTTTATATTATATATATATATTTTATATTGATATGTAATAATAATAAAAATTATTTCTTTAAATTTTAACTTCATCTTAATATGTTTAATTATAAACTAATAATTATAAATATAAATCAGTCTTGATATTCATTTGAAATTATTATTAATATATTTATAGATGATTGATCCTGCTGTATCATTTTTAATTCATTCTTAAAATTCAATATTTTTATTTATATATGCTATTAAAGGGATGAAAAAAATTAAATAATTATATTATTAAATAAATAGAGTATCCCTATAAATTATAATTAATGGATCATTAGACCTTAATTTCACAGAATTATTTAATATTAAAAAATTTTGTTACATTTTTTTTTTTTTTTTTTTTTTTTAAATTTGAATTAATATAATGAATAATTATTATTTTTATTAAATAGATATTATTTATAAATTAAAATATTTAAATACAAATTTAATAATCCGATAATTAATAGTTTTTTTTTTTTTTTTTTTTTTTTTTTTTTTTTTTTTTATAAATAAAATAATAATAATAATAATAATAATTTTTTGTTATTATGACCTAAAATTCAAAATATTCAGTACTTTATTATTTAATGAATAAACATAATATTATGATTTATTAAATTGTATATGTTAATTTCATTGTGACTTATTTTTTATAACTATATATCTCAATATCTTCTAAATTTTTTTTATTTGTGACTTATTTTTTATAATTATATATCTCAATATCTTCTAAAATTTTTTTATTTTTAATAAAGTTTAAACCTTTTATTGGAGTATTAATATAAAAGACATTTGAAATATAATGATCGTTTTCATGAATGTTCACTATTTCATATTTAATATTAAAAATGCTAATGATAATTAATATATATATTAAGCTTAGGTGTAGATATTAATAAATATATAAAGAAAACAATGGTTTATCCTATTTAATTTCATTTATTTATTCTTGAATATCAGTAAACTTTAAATAATGTTTATTAAAAAAAGGGTCTTTTATAATTGATAAAACTTTAAAAATAATACAAAATAATTATTATTTATATTTATTATTCATCAACAAGAAAAATTATTAAAATTCATCAATAAAAAAATAAAATAAAATATTCTATTAACCTATAGTATTATCAATTTAATAATTTAATAATATCAATTTATTACCATAAAAACTCTATTCTGTAATATTTTATATTTAATAACATATATATTAATCCACCATTCTAGGTTAATTATAATGTATTATAATATACGTAATCAACGTATATTTAAATTTATTTATCCAAAATATTCTGGATAAATTATAATATATTTTTTTTTATATTTTTATTTACTTTTTTTAATTAAATATAAACGTATTTTATATTAAAAAAGAATTTAATACAAGTTAATTTATTAATATAATTTCATGTTCGTACATAAGAACTTATTTATTATGGATGTAATATACTTAAATATATTATTTTAATTTAATAACATATATTAATTAAGCAATAAGAATTTAGTTATTTATTTTTATATATCTTAATATATTTAAAATAAATTAAAAACAATTTATTAAATTTACTTTTTTATATAACAGTTTTGTACTTCGAAAATTATATTGTTATATTAAATGAATTAAATAATATATGAAAATAATATAATATATATCGACATATTAATATTTATTATTAAATACTTAGTATTGTTTTTATTTTTAATAACTAAAATTTATTATTAATTAATAAAATATTTATATGATTATTATTTTAATATTTTTTTTATTTAATATTGTTTAATAATGAATATTATTTAAATATAAATACATTTTTTATTTTGAATATTTATTAAATATTTATTATTGTAATTATTATAATTTTAATAATAATTATTTTCTTTTATATAAAACTTATTTTTTCTCTCATTTTTTTTTTTTTTTAAAGGAATTTTTTTTTTTTAAACATATTAAATAAAGTAAAATTTATTTAAAAATAGAGTATAGAAAGTTTTTTTTTTATATAACATTTTAGGAAGCAAGAAGAAAAAAGGAGTTATAAACTATAAACTAAAATAATAGTTGAAATAATAAAATTTATTAATGTTAATGCTTTAGAAATAATAAAGTCCATTTATTTATTTTAACAAAGAAAACAAAAGATACTATTTTTTTTTTAATTTTTTAAAAAAAAATAAAATAAAAATGAAATTTAACTAAAAAAAAAATAAAGATAAAATAGAATATATAATTATTTATTTTAAAAATAAACAAATAAACTAAATTTAGAATAATATAAATTAATATCTCTTTTTTTCTTTTTGTATAAACTAAGAAAAAAAAAAAACTTTTATAAAATTAATAATTATTATTAGTAAAATTTCTTGTAAATATTTAAAGACAATAAAAAACAATAAGCAATAAAACCATTTTATATTTATTTTATTTTTTTTATTTAAGAAATAAGTAAAAATGAGCAATCCAACCCCTCCGACAATATTACGTAATTTATACGCAAAGTTAGAAACTATGGAAAAGGAGTTAAATGAAAATTCAGGTTCTCTTTCTGTAACTTATAATAATAATAATAATGATAATATTCAAAATCCAATTGAAGAACAAAGTGCTCCAAATGCCGGTACACCAATGTCTCCTCTTACTTTACCAAGTAATAGTAATGTCCCTGTTAATGATGTAAAGAAAAATTACAATGTTGTTGATAAATTTTCAAAACTAACAATCAGTGATCAACGTTCTTCAAGTTTTTCTAACCCAAGTAATAATTCATCTCAACCTCGTTACCAAGAAAATGATTATGCCAGAGCATCAGTGAGAAGTGATAATTCCAATAGTAGTAGAGGAAGAGTATCTTACTCTTCGAATAATAATGAAAAAGATAATGAATATAATTCACCAAAGATTAATTATATTAGAGCAGCTCCAACTCCACCATCAATTAATACCTATTATAATCCACAGAATCAAAAATATTTTAACCAAAGAAGTTTTCCAAATGAAGATGATACTTTCAATTTAGAGTCTCCATATGAAAATGAAATTCCAAGATACTATGGTGGCAGTTACAATAATTCAATGCCACAAAATTATCAATCTCCACCATTGTATGATAAAATGGGTAGCCCAAGTAATAATTCCTATGCCTTCTCACCAGATAGTGCAACATTCTATAATGAAATGAGCATTCCAAATATGGATGAATATGGAAGTTATGTTCCAGATTATAAACATCAAAGTGATTATTCTTCAAAGAATGATTTCAGTAAGTCAAGTATCAATAATAGTTTTGATCTTAATGCCGATTTAGAAAATCATGCTAGAAGCTTTGGCGCTGGTAACGAAAGTATTAGTGAAACTTTTTCTGAGACTAAATCGTTTTTAGCTGCTGTTTCTGAAATTGATATGAACTTTAATCCAGATATTTTAAAGGGTAAGGGTAAGAAGTACATGAAGGATTTAGTTAATTCTAACAACTTCCATAAGGGAGGTAAATTAACTATTTGTACTAACATTTTTCT
This sequence comes from Neocallimastix lanati (nom. inval.), assembly GCA_016946835.1. Lineage (NCBI taxonomy): Eukaryota > Fungi > Neocallimastigomycota > Neocallimastigomycetes > Neocallimastigales > Neocallimastigaceae > Neocallimastix > Neocallimastix lanati (nom. inval.). Next base: position 409,961 of record JACVTC010000073.1, on the reverse strand, counting down.
CAATAAGAAAAAGACTTTGTTTTATGCTTTAACAACCCATCGTTTATATGCTTTCAAGGAAGATAGATCTGATGCTGAATTAATTGCTCATTATACTATTGATAAAGATGCTAAAGTTAATAAAGCTGGTATTTATGCTGGAGTTCGTAACTTTGAACTTACTACTGTTAAAGATAATGCAAAATCCAAAGAAGTTCATGAATTTGAATGTGAAACTAAGGAAGAAAGGGATGAATGGATTCATAGTATTAATAAGGTTATTCAACTTCACAAGTATTACGGAAAAACTTTACCAACTTTACCACAAGAAAAGGAAGTATCATATACTTCTACTTTGAAAACTCCAAACTTATCTTCAGTTTTACCATCTCCAACTATGACTCCAGATGGTAATAGTAGTTTCTGTGGTGCTACTGCTGCTAATACTAGTTTTAGTAGTAGTTATAAATCACCATCCATTCCTCCAAGTCAATATGTTCCATCCGTTGCTTCACAAAGTAGTTATTCTAAAGTATCTCCAATGTATTCAAATCAAGTAAATATAAATAATGGTCGTAGACCTTCTCCACAACCATTATTAGTTCAATCTCCACCAGCGAGACCAAATGGTAAACCACATTCTTCCCCAAATATTAATCCAATTCCAATTCAAAATCATATGGGTTCACCAAACTTTAGTTATATGAAACAAGCACCAAAAAATTTACCAATTAATCAATTTATAAATAATCAAAATCAAATTCCAGGTAGAAGTACTCAACCATCACCAAGATTGAATTATTATCAAAGATCACCAATGCAAAGACCTCAATCAGGCAATTAAATTTATTGAAATATGAATAAAATTTTTTATATATTATGTTATAAACAAAATTAACAAAAAAAAAAAAAGAAAAAATAAAAATAATAATAAAAATAAAAATTAAAAATGCAAATAAAAAACCAAAACAAAATAAAACCGCAAAGTAAAATATATTATTTATAATAATTTCCTGAAAAAAAAAAAAAAAATAAAAATAAAAAAAATTAAATGCAACAATAATAATTTAAAATACATTTTTTTTTTTAAATATTTATTAAAAAAAAGTGTATATAATTGTAATAATGATTAACTATTACTAATAAACAAATAAACAAACAAATATAGAAATTTATTGAAATAATGGAAAATGAAAGAGATAATTAATGAAAGAAATAATCCCAAGCTTTAAAAAAATTGGATAAATCAATTATTAAATTTTTAAAAATTAAAAAAATTTAATATTATCAACTTGAAATAAACAAAATATATTAATATTAAAATTAAAACAAAAACAAAATTAAAAATAAATACAAAAAAAATAACAATAAAGATTTTCCCTTTTTTTATTTACTTATTATTATTATATTTTTATTTTTATTTTTTTTTTTTTAAAAAAAAAAAAAAGACAAATAAACAAACATTTTAATTATGCATTAATAGAGAATTTTTAATAACAAATACAAAAAAAAAAAAAAAAAAAATAAAAAATAAAAAATAAAGGTTTTAGAAATTTAGAAAGTAAACCATTATTTTTTAATAAACATAATTAAAATGTTTTATTTAATTTTTTTTTTTTTAAAAATATATTATATACATATATAAGGAAATAGAATATATAGAAAGGTTAAAATCTTTATCATAAAATTAAAGCATAAAACAAATAATTTATAAATATTTATATAATAAATGATATAAATATTTATAAAAGTATGTATTACGAATTAAAATATAAAAAAATATATAAGCCTTAGAAAAAAGAAACAAGAAATTAAAAAAAAAAAAAAAAAAGTTAAAAATAATGCTATACGGAAATCTTTTTTATTTATAAAGTTATGTTTGTTCATTATTTTCATTTTATTTTACCATAAAATTAAATAAAGAAATAATAAAAAAAAAAAACATATAAGAAAAAAATAAAAAATAAAAAAATTTATATATATATATAATGATTTTATTTTTTAATTAGTATTAAAACTTTTTAAGAAATTTAATTATTTTATAAAAATTTGAAGTTTATATTTATTAATAAATAATTGTTTTATTTATTTTATTATTTTTTTTTTTTATAAAAAAAAAATAAAAATAAAATAATAAGATATAATAAAATTAAATGTAATAAAATAAAAATAAAAATTAAATGTAGTAAAATAAAATAAAATAAAATAAAATAAAATAAAATAAAATAAAATAAAATAAAATAAAATAAAATAAAATAAAATAAAATAAAATAAAATAAAATAAAATAAAATAAAATAAAATAAAATAAAATAAAATAAAATAAAATAAAATAAAATAAAATAAAATAAAATAAAATAAAATAAAATAAAATAAAATAAAATAAAATAAAATAAAATAAAATAAAATAAAATAAAATAAAATAAAATAAAATAAAATAAAATAAAATAAAATAAAATAAAATAAAATAAAATAAAATAAAATAAAATAAAATAAAATAAAATAAAATAAAATAAAATAAAATAAAATAAAATAAAATAAAATAAAATAAAATAAAATAAAATAAATAAAATAAAATAAAATAAAATAAAATAAAATAAAATAAAATAAAATAAAATAAAATAAAATAAAATAAAATAAAATAAAATAAAATAAAATAAAATAAAATAAAATAAAATAAAATAAAATAAAATAAAATAAAATAAAATAAAATAAAATAAAATAAAATAAAATAAAATAAAATAAAATAAAATAAAATAAAATAAAATAAAATAAAATAAAATAAAATAAAATAAAATAAAATAAAATAAAAAATAAAATATAGTATAGATTCAAAAAAGGATTATGATAACTGAAATTATTACTCGCAATAATGGACGTGGTGTTATCATCGATGAATGGTTAGAGAATAACTTTTTTTAATTTAAAATAATAATAAAATTACATGATTTAAATTATTATTATAAATTTAAATAAAGTTATTCTCCTAGTCTAAAAAAAACATGATTTAAATGAAAAATAAAAAATAAAATATATGAAATGAAATATTATATATTATATAATTATAAAAGTACGTTAGAAGCAATAGTTTCAAAGTCTAAAAAAAAAAAAAAAGAAAAAAAACCGAGGGTGATAGTAAAAAATATTTTTGGAATTTTTTGTACAATTGTTTATAACTGCTGTCCACTTTCTATAGTCTTCTCTCTTTGTACTAAGAGCCATTTAAGAAAGGATAATAATCGATTATCATCAGATTAGCATTCCCGTTATAGATTATTCCTTTTCCTTCAACCCTCAATGGACCTGCAAAAACTATCCATATATCCATATCATTGATATTAAAAGATTGCCCAACATGTTGTCCTTGTTGTGGTGTAAGTAAAAGCATACCTAGTTTAATACACTGGATGCTTCTATGTCCTAAATTTGTAGAATTTAGGCAATAATTCAATCCATTTGCTGATGAAGATTTTATTATTTATTATTTTTTTTTTCTTTATTGTTCATGAGAAATCATTGAGTGTTCTTGATGACAAAAGAGGAAGATTTTGATGATAATATTATTTTTTTACGTCCATTGTCTCTTTCTTCGCAGAAATACAGTATATATAATCTTATAGTTCGTTTATGGAGAAGGAAGACGCTTTATTAATAATCACCTTCGATAGAGTCTTTTTTTTTTTTTTTTCAGATTTCATATTTTGTGGGGATTGCAGAATTTCTTACTAATGTTATGCCTATTGCAATTTGTGATTTTTGCAATATGGTAATTTTGCATTACCATTACGCCTACCATTGTCAAGAGTGTCGACGCTGAAGCAAAAAGGCAAAGAAGAATTTTGATACTGATTGGAATGATAGTCTTTATCCATTTTATCCATATGAAGTTATCATCAATGAATGAGGAAGAATTATAGGCCATTTGGTTCTTGAAACACAAAGCATGGTATTTTAATATGATTGTAAAATATTTCATGTATTTTATTTTCTTATTTTATTTTTATTTTTATTTATTTATTTATTATTTTTTTTAAATGAAAGAATAATTAATTAAAGTATAAAGAATATAATAATTATTAAACATAAAAATAAACTGAATAAAATAAAGTAAAAAAAAAAAAAATAAAAATAAAATAAAAAAAACAAAACAAAACAAAACAAAACAAAAAAAAAAAAAAAAAAAAAAAAAAGGGTTTTATTCAAAAATTTATCTATCTATATAAATTTTTATTTATTTTATTTTATTTTTTTAATAATAACTTTTTATTTATATGAGTTTTGATTTCATCAATGAATTTTTTATTTATACTTTTTTTTTTTTTTTTTTTTTTTTTTTTTGGTTTTGTCATAGATTTAAATTTTTTGTCTTATTTTGAGTTTAACAATCAATATCCTTTCATATTTTTTTTTCATGTTTTCCATTTTCGGTCTTTACTTAAAGATTCTATTAATAATTTTTTTTTTTTTTTTTTTTTTTTTTTTTTTTTTTTTTTTTTTTTTTTTTTTTTTATCTTTAGTGATTTAAGCTATTATGGCTACCTAATTAATTAAAAGGTTAGGCATTACAATTGGCACCTATATTTCTATTTTTGGTACTCAAATACAAGATATTTCTGTTTATTCCAGAGCTATAATTACGGTTGATAGTGTTATTTAATTTTTTCATTAATGATAGTAGTGCTAATTTATTTAATTTTTATTTTTAAAATTATATCAGTAATGACTATAAATACATTTTATCTCTTGCTATCAATATATGATAACTATTAAATATTATTAATATTACTATCATCAACTCTTATACCTAGTTTTTCGCTAACTTTACTTAAGGAGATATAAAATCTAATATTTGAGCTGAAGTTACCCAATTTCTAATGATTAATAACCATTAGAAGTTTTTTTCATTTTAAATAATTTACGGTTGGTTGTAGTCTTTCCATTTATAATAAAATTTCATCCAAAGTCGCCTCATTGGTTATGCTCTTTAAAAGAATATTAAAGAAGTTGTTGAAACTTTAGACAAGCTTAACATAACCTCTTCTTCCTACAGACTCATCCAAAGTAAATTTTATCTATTATTCAAGAAAATGTTGTTACTACTCATGTTGTTAATTCCTCTTCTATCATTGTCTTACTTTTGGTATATATATATATATATATTTTTTTTTTCCATAAATTTACAATAAAAGTACTCTTTTTATTTTTAATGTTATTGTGTGTTATCGTTCAAAAACAAATTTATGATGAAATTGATTTTTCCACCCTTCTTATCTTTTGTAATTCTACCATTAATTAACAACTTAAATTTTGTCTCACTAATGGATAATTTGGTTAATATATCCATACTTTTATATAATTTATATGCTTTTTTACATGGTATAAGAGTCTCTTATAAATTATTAATATATATTATTAAAATATCTGATTGTTTCAATATTATAATTTAAATTTTATATTTGTAAATCGATAAATGCATAAATAAATAAAATATATGTTATTACTAAGTTTCATTTATTTTTAAAATTTTTTTCAATAATATTATGTAAATATTGTTATATAATATTTTTTTATAATAATAATAATAATAAATATATTAAATCTCAATGGCTCAATAATACAAAATTTTTAATATTTTATTAAAAATTATATTAAAAAATCTATAAATTATTTAATTTTTAAATTTTAAAAATTATTTTAATTTCTTCATATTAATTCAAAAAAGGAGAGAGAAAATGGAAAAAAAATATATATATATATATATATATTTTTTTTTTTTTTTTCTCTTTTCTTTTGAATTATAAGTAATATTGTTATAAGATCAGTATAATAATTAATTATTAATTAATAAAAAATATTTTTGAATATTTAAATAAATATATTTAATTATTCAGAAAAATAATAATATATAATTTTATTACTTTCATTAAAAACTTCTAAAAAGTCATTTATTTTTTAAATTAATAATAACTGAAATAAATATATATATAAAATAATATCAATTATTTAAATCATTAATAGTAAATAAACTTTATTATCATTATTACTGTTGTGCTACTTTAATTATTTTATATATTATAAAAGTAATTAAAATATTAAAACAATAGTAAATATATTAATTTAATATTTTCTATTATATTATTATATATTAACATAAAAATTTTCGATTTAGTATTAATATTACTATGGAATTATAAATCTAAAAATCTTTAATAAAAAAAAAAAAAAAATCATATATATATAATCTATATATCAATAATTATTTAACAAAAAAAAAAAAAAAAAAAAAAAAAAAAAAAAATATAAAATAAATATATATTATTAAACATGGTTATTTTTAATTAAATCACCATATATTATAATACAATGTAATTCATATATTTTATTATTACTTATTATATATATATTGATATAATTACACAAAAATAAAAATATATTTTATTGGTTTTAATTATTTTTAATTTTTTTTTAATTATTGTTTAATATAAACATTTTTTTTTATTATAAAACTATTGATATTTTTTTATTTATATAATATTTTTTAAAAAAAAAATATATATATATTTATATTTTTTTTTTTTGTTTTTAATAATTTATAAAAATAATATATAATTAAATCATAAAAAAGTAAAAAAAAAAATAAAAGTAAAAAAAAAATAAATAAAAGAAGAAATATTATTTAAAAGGTAATTAAAAATAAAATATTATAAATTTAAGAAAATAATTATAGAAATTTTGAACTAATTAATTACATTGATTGTTAATTAAATAATTGAAATATTATTAGATGAAATCCTTTTTATTTGCACTTGTTATTTTATTTGTTGGTTTTGTTTATGCCGACTGTCCAGAACCAACTTTAGTAACTATGAATGATTGTGTCAAAATTAGAACTGACGCTCGTGATTCATTCTGTGTTACTAAGCAAGGAGAAATTGCAAAATGTAATTGTGTTTATGACAGTCTTATTAGAGATTGTTATTCCTATTGTCCAGATGAACCAACTATTCAAACTGCAAAACAACAACTTGAATCCGAATTAAATGCTCAATGTGCAAGTGCTAATTTAGATCCAAAAGCTATTCCAGCTAATGTTTATAATGAAGTAACTAGTGGTGCTGCCCCTACCGGTGACACTTATACTGCTAACAATCAAACTGGTGCTGTTAATAATAATAATACTCCAGCAGCCAATAACAATTCCGCCGCTGCTAATAACAACAATAATAATTTAACAAGCGAAGATTATGCTGGAAGTGCTGAATCTAATAAATACTTCTTCTCTTTAATCTTCGTTAACGCTGTATTGGCTTTAGTTCTTTTACTTTAATTTATATAATTATTTTTTTTAGTTATTTTAAAATTAAAAGAAATTTGCTAATTAAACAAAATAGATCTAAAAAGGAAATACTATTAAAAGAATATTTAAATTTAAAATAATTTATAAAATCTAGAAAAAAAAAATAAACTATTAAAAAATATTTAAATTTAAAATAATATACTATTAAACTATTTTTATTAAAGTTAATAAATTTATATATATATAAAAAAAAAAGACATTTATTAAATATAAAATAAAAAAATAAAGATAACCTATTTATGATTTAATTAAAAAGAAATATTATAAAAATATATAAATATATATTTAAATTTATAAATAACATATTATATAATGAAAGAAATGAAAACTTTTTTTTTTTCTTATTTATATTTTATTATTATTATTTTTTTAATATATTATAATATATTTATTATATTAGATTATTTGTAATTGTATATTTAAAGTTCATATTTAAACTTTTCTTTTTTATTATATTAGATTATTTGTAATTGTATATTTAAAGTTCATATTTAAACTTTTCTTTTTTTTTAATGTTTATATTTTAAATTTTTCTTTTCTAAGTTCATTAAATTAAAGTTACAACGATTGAAATTCTATGATAATTTATTGGATTAACTAATAAATATAAAACTTAAAAACATGGTATATATTACTTAATACTTTTTTTTTTTCTTAAAAAAAATTCTATTATTATTTTAAAGAAATATATTATGATATTATTTATAATGATTGAATGTAATGATAAATAGTGCTATTCCACATTGAAATATAATTGACATTCCAAAACCAAGAATTAATTTTTTAAATTTTGGTTCCTATAAATAATTTAAAAAGAAAAAATAATTATTATTTAAAAAAAAGATATACATATATATAAATGTTATTATTTTACTATTTTTTTTTTTTTTTTTTTTTTAAAAACTTTAGAATTATTAAATATATAATAATAAAATTATAAAAGTCTTTATATATATTTAATAATTCTTAAAAGTATTATTTTACTTACTAGTTCTCCTTTTCTATAATACTAGATAATTTACAAATATAGTATTTACATTTAGGTATAAGTTGTATTATATTAAAATAAATATTAATATATATTATTATTGTATTATTATTATATTATTTAATACAAAAATATTTTAATCTTAAAAACTATATTATTTAGAGTATATATAAATTTTTTTTTTTAAATCTAGTTAAAACTATATTATTTAATGTATATACAAAAATTTTTTTTTTTTTTTAAATCTAGTATTTACCTTTACCTGCGCATATATTGTTTATATATTTAATTAAATTTTAATATATATATTAATTATTAATATCGATAAAAAATTTATTAAAATTTTTTGAATATATATTCTATGACTTACTAATTTTGCTTCAAATATCATACTAATTAGAATACAGAGAGCTTTAATAAGATATATTTATAAGTATAAAATTATAAAAAATATTAATTATTTATTTATAATAAAATTAATAATAATAATAAATATCAAACCTATAAATATATATATTATTTGCTCTCTTATTGCTTCAATAACTAGATATATTAATGTTCCCTTTTAAATATATAAATATTTAATACTTTTTTGAATAATAATTTAAAATTCTAATAAATTTATAAATTATACTTACAGTTGTGAATAATGAAATAATTACTGAAATTATATATATATAATATAATATAATTAATTAAATGTTTATATATACTTTTTAATTATATAAAATATTACTACTTACTTTCAATACTTATATCTATAAATCTATCCTGAATTTTAAAATATAATATTTTAAAAAATAATTTCTTTTAATAAAAAATCAAATTAAAAATGTAATTTATAAATTTATTTGATTTGAAAATTTACAACTCGGGTATTACGAAATATCATATCATATAGACTTCGATGAGGACGACCTTCTTCAAGACTTTTATATGAGGATACTGACATTTTAAACTTTTTATCTTTATATTTTAAATAATGTGCTATATTATGATTTTATTCATATATTTATTTCTTTATTACTTTTTTTTTTTTAATTTTTATTCTTTTCTTTATATCACAATATTATTTGTAATTAATATTAATATAATTTTATTTAATTATAAATTTAATATATATATATATATATATATATAAGAAATTAAAAATTATGTAATTAATATTGATATTATTTAAATATTAAAAATTAAAAAAAAAAAAAAAAAAAAATTAAAATAAAAATAAATGATTATTTTTAGTTACCCTTTTTCTTAAATATCATTTTTATTTTTTTTATCTTTTGTTTTATTTTTTTATTTTTTATTTTATTTTATTCAATCTGTACTTTATATTTAAATTTTTACTATTTATTTTATTTTATTTTATCTTATTTTAGTTTTATTTTTTTTAAATTTCTACTATTTATTTTATTTTATTTTATTTTATCTTATTTTAGTTTTATTTTTTTTAAATTTCTACTATTTATTTTATTTTATCTTATTTTAGTTTTATTTTTTTTTTTTAATTTAATTTAATTTAATTTAATTTATTTTAATTTAATTTATTTTATTTTTGCTTTTATTTTATTTTTATTTTATTTTTATTTTTATTTTTATTTTTTACTTTATTTTTATTTTTTATTTTATTTTTATTTTTTATTTTATTTTTATTTTTTATTTTTTATTTTTTTTATTTTTATTTTATTTTATTTTATTTTATTTTCATTGCTATTTTCATTTTTATTTTTTAAATTTCACTACTGTTGTTGGCTTGTTTAATTAAAATAAAGAATAAAAAAAAAAAAAAAAAAAAAAAAAAAAAAATTTAATTATAGACTTCGAAATTAATTATAAATATAAATGCTTAAAATTGTTGTAAGAATTCTTATTCCCTCTTTTTCAAATTTCAAATTTCATATTTTATTTTTTTTATAGTTATTAATGACGGTTTATATTTTTATATTTCAATATATCATGCCATTATTATTTCATGAAATTATCATTTTTTATATATATATATATTTTTTTTTAAAAAAAAAAAAAAAAATAAAAGAAATTTATAAAATAAAATAAAATAAGGATAATATTAATACCATTTAAAGTAGACAAAAAAGCATACAAATTGTTAAAACACAAACCCAAAAGAAGAAAAAAAAAATTTACAAAAATAAACTTTAATATATTTATTAATTTAATATAAAATTATTAATTTCATTATAATGTAATCTATAATATAAATTAAGAATATAAGGATTTTATCAATTTAATGTATACATTATTCTTAAGGATATTGGAAAAATTCTAATATCAAAAGTAATAAAATATGATCTACATTAAATATAAATGTACGAAATTTAAATTTTGAAAATTAATTTTAACAAAATCATCAGTTTTTTAAATTTATTTATTTATAATTATTTTGGCAAATTTTGATATATGATAATAATAGGTAATTTATTTCGAAAGAATATAAAACGCAATTTTATAATTTTATATTAATATTAAACAAGAAAAAAAAAAAAAAATATATATATATATATATATATGTATACTAATTTTGATTTATTTATTTATTTATTATTATTTTTTTTTTAAATATTAATAAAATTATTAAATAGTTTATTAGATTACATAAATTATCAGATAAAATGGTAGTAGAAAAAGAATTAAACGATGAAAATAAGCTGAAATCAATTAAAGAAGCTTTAGATAAGAAACATGAATGGGTAAAAGAAATGAGAAAAAAATTTTGTGTAAGAAAAGAATTTGAAAACACTAAAATTCTTATATTGGAAGATGGAACTTTAAATCAAGAGTAATTATTATATATATATATAATAATATTAATAATTCATGAAATTTATATATTAAATTTATTATCAATACATAAAATTTTTAAATTAATTGTAAAATATATAAATATTAATATATATGTATATATAATTTAATATATAAATAAAAGTTATTTCCGTTTATCAAAAGGAACAGTACTAAAAACTAATGAAGTTCGAAAGTGGACATCGGTTGAACGTGGTTTATTAATAAAGGGAATTGAAAAATACGGCATTGGACATTTCCGTGAAATTTCAGAAAATTTATTACCAAAATGGGTATTTATTATTTATAATATAGTGTATATAATATATTATATATTTTATTCTTTTTTTTTTTTTTTTTTTTTTTTTTTTTTTTTTTAAAACAATAATAAAATAAATAGTTTTTATGCGAATAATTTTAAGATTTAATAATTTTATATTTTATACTATATTAATTTATATATAATATGTCATTTTTTTTTTTTTTGTTTTTATCTTTAACTATGTAATTTATTAAAAAAAAATAATAGTCAGGAAATGATCTACGTATTAAGACTATTCATTTAATAGGTAGACAAAATCTCAAATTATATAAAGATTGGAAAGGAAATGAAGAAGATATTAAAAGAGAATATAATAGAAATAAAGAAATAGGTTTAAAATGTAATGCATGGAAAAATAATTGTCTTGTTGATGATGGCAATGGAAAAGTTAAAGAATTAATTGAAGCTACAGAAAAGAAAAATCATTAATTTATTTTTTTTAATTATTTTTTTTAATTTAAATAATAAATATTTTTTTTCCGCTAAATTATTACTTTAGTTAGTGAAAATTTAAATATCTTCATATGTATAATTTTTCTTTTTCCTAAAAAAAAAAAGAATAACTATATATTTTTACTAATAATTAATAATATTAATTAATACTTTGTAATATAAGAACATTAATAAAATATAAGAACATTAATAATATATAAGAACATTAATAATATATTTGGATATTTGTAATTACTAATTAACTTTTTTTTATTTTTTTTTTATGGTTAAGTAAATATAAATTAATTTTTTCTTTTTTTTAAATTAATTGTTAATATAATATTTAATAAACTGATTGGATAAAATAAATCCAATGAAATATATATAATTTTAAATATTTTATTTAATAAAATTTGTAATAATAATAAGAATAAAAAAAAAAAAAAAAAAAAAAAAAACATAATAGTTTTTATTCGAGAATAACTGTCTCTTTTTTTAAAATTTTAAATTTTTTGAAATTTAAAATTTAAAAAAAAAAAGAAATTTATAAAATTTATAATTTAATTTATATATTTATTTAAATTTAAATAAAATTACATATATATTATAAAATCAAATATGGATTACGAACATTATAATCCTACCATAACTGGTCAAACAATGTAAATTTAAATTTAATTTTTAATTTTAAATATATATTAATATCTCAATATTATAATATTTCAATGTATATATATAAACTATTTAAAATTGTTGAAATAGATTAGAATTAAAAAATAATTTTATAATATTAGAAATGATAAAAATAATTGATACAATGTCGTATATTATAATATTATATTATATTATTATATAATTTTAGTCTTTGTTGTAATTGTGGTGTTCCAATTACACCAAATCCAGCAAATATGTGTATTGATTGTATCAGAAATGAAGTTGATATTACCGAAGGAATTCCAAAACAATGTACTTTAAATTTCTGTCGTTCATGTGAGCGTTATCTTCAACCTCCAAATTTATGGGTCTATTGTCAATTGGAATCTAGAGAATTATTAGCTTTATGTTTGAAACGTTTAAAGGGTTTAAATAAAGTCAGATTAATTAATGCACAATTTATCTTTACTGAACCTCACTCTAAACGTATAAAGCTTCAATTAACTATTCAAAAAGAAGTAATAATTATTTTATCAATTTATTTAATAAATAAAAATGTCGATTTTCTATTAAATATTTATATGTTTTAAAACAAATACAAATTATTAAATATTTATTTTTTATTTATATGTAATTATAAATATAAATATGTATTTTATTTTGGAATTAATAATTACAAAAAAAAAAAAAAAAAGGTTTTTGCCAATACTATTCTTCAACAAGTATTCGTTGTTACTTTTTTGGTTTGTAATCAAATTTGTGAAGATTGTACAGATGCTGCTGCTAAAAATACATGGAAGGCTTGTGTACAAGTTAGACAAAAGGTTAATCACAAAAGAACTTTCTTCTTCCTTGAACAACTTATCTTAAAACATAATGCTCAAAGAGATGCTAATAATATTAAAGAAGCTAAAGATGGTATTGATTTTTATTACTCACAACGTTCTCATGCTATTAAGATGTTGGAATTTTTACAAAGTGTCACTCCATTAAGGTAAAAACTAAAATCTATATTAATATTAAATTTGCAATAGTAATTATAATTCATATTTTTAAGAATAATAATGATAAAAGTAATTATAATAATTATAATAATAAAAGTACTATTAATATTAATAATTAATGTTAAAATTAGAATATAATATATATTTAAGTTTTTACTTTTTATTATCCATATATTTATTACTAATATTATAAGTTTTTACTTTTTATTATCCATATATTTATTACTAATATTATAATTAACTTATTCATAATATTTAATAAATAATAGAGTTAAAACTTCAGAACAGTTATTATCTGCAGATGTTCATACTGGTAATAAAAGTTATAAATTTACTTACTCATGCGAACTTATTCCAATTTGTAAAGATGATTTATTATGTCTTCCAAGGAAAGTTGCTCACAGTGCTTCTATGATCGATCAATTATGTATTTGTTACAGGGTTAATAATAGTATTCAAATTATTGATCCAAATACAATGAAGAGTAAGTTTTTTTTTTTTTTTTTTTTTTTTTTTTTTAAATATTTTAATATTATATTTAATATTATATATATATATATATATATATTTTTTTTTTTTTTATAATTGCAATTATATTTATATTTTTATTAATAAAAATATATTTAAAATTATTTATTAAATGAAAAAAATATAGTTGCTGAAGTTAGACCACAAGCTTATTGGCAAAATCCTTTTGGAAGTCTTTGTAGTTACCAAGATTTAGTTGAATATTATATAATTGATGTTTTAGAATATGGTCCAAGAGTAGGTAAATTCCAACAAATTACTGTTGAAGTTGCTTTATCTAATGACTTCTCCAATACCTTTATCGCAAGAACCCATTTAGGTAATATTTTGAAGGCTGGTGATCATGCTTTTGGGTAAATATTTTAAAATATTATATAATATACTTCCGATATAAACTACTATTATGAAAAAATATTAACTAATTTTAAATAAATATATATATATATATATATTATAGTTATAACTTAGTTCACACTAACTTTAATGATCCAACATTTGAAGATTATACAAGATCACATAATATTCCAGATGTTGTATTAGTTAAAAAGTCATACCCAAGCCGTAGAAAGAGAGTAAAGACTCGTCAATGGAAGTTAAAGGAACTTTCTAAGGAAGAAGAAAATAATGGTGAAAAGAGTAAGGCTGAAGTTGCTAAGGCTGAACAAGATTATGAACTTTTCTTAAGAGATATTGAAGAAGATCCAGAATTAAGAGGAATGATTAATCTTTATAAAAGTAAGTATAATAAAAATATTAAGAATAAATAAATATATATATTGAAACTCTATGAATTACATAATATATATATAATAAAAAAAATATATATATATTAAAAATATTAAAAATATTAAAAATATTAAAAATATTAAAAAAATCATTTTAAAAAATTATAAATTTTTTTTATTTTAGATCCAAATGCTACTGCTAATAACCAAGATGATGAAATGCTTGATGAGTCTGAAGCCGAAGAAGACTTCCCAGAAATTCAACTAGAAGAATTATTAGATGAATTAACATTAGATGATAAAGAAGATGTTGAAATGGAATAGATTTATTATCATAAATATTAAATAGAGAACTTTTTTTACAAATTATATTAATTTAATATATTAAATAAATATTTTTACAAAATTTATATATTTATATTTAATAGAATTAATCATTAAAATTACAATAAATAAAATAAAATAAAATAATAATAATAATAAAATATTAAACTATTTAATCTAATATAATGAAATTCAATATTATATATTTCAAAAAAGAAAAAAAAAAAAAATACAAATAATGAATAAAATTGTTTATATATAATTATTTAAATTTTCATTAAATATATTATTATTAAAATTATTATTGTTGTTTTTGAAGTTTATTTATAAAGTATAATTTTCAAATATTAAAGGAATCAATTTTGAAATTAATTATACAATCTCAACATTTTTTATTATTATTATTATTATTAAAATATATTATTATTAAAATTATTATTATTTTTGAAGTTATAAAATATATTAAAGGTATCAATTTTGAAATTAATTATTATTATTATTATTATTATTATTATTATTATTATTATTATTATTATTATTATTATTATTATTATTATTATTATTATTATTATTATTATTATTTATTTATTTATTTTTAAAATAAAAATTTTAATAAAATCTAAACTTTAATAATTAAATAAATATAATTATAAATTGAATATATAGAAATATATATATTAGAAAAAGTATATATTTTATTAATATTTGGAAAATTATTTTAAAATATTTATATTTATATTTATTATATATATATTAATATATCTTTTTTTGATATTTTGTAAATTGAGATATTTTTCTTTCTTTCTCTTATATGATTAACAAAATTATTATAAGGAAATATGGAAGCGTTATTTAAGTATGGATAAAAAATATTAATAATAATATTTTTCTTAGTAAACAGCGACAAAACTATTTTCTAACATAGTTAAAATAATAATACCATCATTAATAGAATTCAATCATTAGAACTCTAATAAAAATACCTTTGAATTTTTGGTTCACCAATAATAGGAATATCTAAATCGATATCTAAAGAAAAAATCAATTTAAGAACTATTATAGTTTCTTTAAGTTAATAATAGAAAATTTAATGTAATAAAGAATAAAAATAAGTTCAAAAGTTAAAAAAATTTCGGTGTGACGCATACACCAGTTGAATATAAAATAATAAAATAAAGAAGTCACATCTTTAAAAGAAGAAAGATCATCAAAAATTGAATTACTTACTATAGATTCTGTGTTCGGAACTGTTAGTAAATGTGTATTGATGAGGATTAACAGGACTTTTAATTGTATTGTTTTTTTGGCATATCAGTACGAGGTCAGTACTCATGGTAATAAAAGTATTTTTGTTAAACCTCTCAAAAAGTAACTCAAGAGAGCTATTGATGATTGGTATTGTATTAGTACGATATTCCGCAAGCCCCATAATAAATGAAATAGTAGATCCCTGTGAACTTTTTAGGAGTTGTTTACTTAAATGTCCCCGTTCCCCAGTATCGAATTGTAGCTCATCTAAAGCTGAAATTCCTCCAAGAAGGAATATATAAATATACTTATTTATGAAATTCCTTATTTTATTGGCAAATAAAATAAAAAAATCATCGATAAAATCTCATGATTTACATCGACATAGAGAAAAGGTAGAGCATTCAAATATCCAATGGATAAAAGATTGATCACCTCTTCCACAACAAGGGCAGAATTTAGGACAACTGTTAGAAACTCTACCACCTCTAAATACAATAGTGGTATTATATTTATAACCAGTTCTTAATCTTAAGATCTCGTTAAAATCTAAACTTAATTGAGTGTATTCAAGGCTTAGCTTGAATAGATTTCTGGTATTTATAAATTTGAAGTTATCATAATTCGAACATTTAATTCCTTGAAATTTAACAACATCAGACCAATATGATTCAATAACATCTTTGAATTTAGTGATATTCCTTTTTCTTAATTTTCTTGTAGAGCCTCAGTAACTTTTTTTCCACCAAGAATAATGTGGCATGGAAGGGATATAGTTTATGAGATCTTTAAATGATACATTTTAAATTTTTCCATTTACAAAAGCATTTTATTTGAAGAGGTAGTTTTTTAATATTAATGTAAAATATTTCATTTACTTTTATTTTCATGCATTTTTTTTTTATAAATATTACTAAATAAAGTTTATTCCTTGTTTTTTTTTTTTTTTTTTAAAAAAAAAAAAAAAAAATAATTATTTATATTAATTTATTTATTTATTTATTAATAAATTTATTAATTAATTAATTAATTAATTTTTTAAAAGTACTATTATCTAAAACAAATATAGAAAAATAAGAAGATGCTATTAAAAATATAAAAATAAAACAAAACCAAAACCAGAAAAAAAAAAAAAAGATGAAAATAAAATTTATATAATATTGAAAATTATATGAATTTAATATAATAAATACATAAAATATTCAAAATATTTATATGTATACACTCATACATTTATTTATTAAATTATTTAAATAATATATATATCTATTAATAGATAAAATAAAAAATAATAATAATAAAATTATGATATTCTAATTAAATCATTTATTATTTAATTTAGAATTACTAGTTGATTTTTGCTTATTCAAAGAAGAATTTGATTTCTTTTTTAAGGAAGAAGATGAACCATTTTTATTAGTATCATTTAATTCAAGTCCAATTTCCACTTTATTAACTGTTGATTTTCTATAAAATGATTAAAAAGATTTAATAATAATTATAAAATATTAATAAAATATATTATTAAAAAGGCATTACTATTATTATAATTTTACTTAATTTTATTTATTTATTTATTTATTTATTTATTTTAAATTTATCAATGAATTATAAGAATTAATAATATAATATAGAATAATATTATATTTACGAAGAATTGCTTAATCTTGAACTTGCTCTGGAATTTACTCCTGAATCAAAAATTGAATCAGCTCGGGATTCAGCACGAGAATTAGCTCGACTACTAATTCTTGAACTCATTCTGGAATTTGCTCTTGAGGAATTGGAATTATGTGATGATAAAGATTGTCTTGAGAGAGCTTTTGTTAATGATATTCCGATCTTTTAATTTATAATAAAATAATAGTTTATAAGAAAGTTAGTAATTATTTAATAAATATATATATATATATATGTATATATATTTTACTTTTATATAAAAAGGTATTAATATATTTTCTACTTAAATTTATATTACCTTATCAAATTCATTATCCACTTTTAATTTTAATTCAGGATTATCCTTAATTAATTCTGCAATTTTATTAATAATTAATGAATAAAATTCTTTTAATTCTTTTAATGAAACTTCAAATTCTTCTGGGAAGAAATCATTTTTCTTTAATCCTTGTTTTTTCTTAATATCTTGAATTAACCTTTATTATTATTATTATTATTATTATTATTATTATTATTATTATTATTATTATTATTATTATTATTATTATTATTATTATAAAAAAATTTTATAAAAAATATAATATTATTATTTATTAATATATTATATTATAACAGTTTTATCCTCATATTATTAAAATTTTTAGTCTATTATTATTATATCTGTCATTAATTTGAAAATAAAAAATATATAAATTTATTTATATACTTGTCAGTTATATTATTTATTCTTTCTTTCTTTTGTTCTTGCTCTTCAAGTTCTTTATTTATTGTGCCAATTTTTGTTTCTAAGAATCCGATATTTTGTAAATGATTTTTTTCGTCTTCTGCTAATGAAGAAATAACATTTTCGAGATGTGCTAATACTTCTTGGTAATCTAATATTTGTTGTCTTTTCTCTTTATATTTTTCAGTTGCTGCTTGATATTGCTATTCATTAAATAATATATATATATATATATATATATTAATTTAAATATATTTAGTATAATAATATAAAATATTAATATATATATATATATATAATACTGTAATAATTACTTGTTCTAAAAGTTCCTTTTGTTCTGTTTCTTTTTTCGTAATTTCACCATATGAAACTCTATTTAAAAATGAAGTAAAAAAAATTAATAGTCTTATATCATTGATTATACAAAACTTTCAATAAATAAATATTACGATTGACGGTATTGTTCATTTTTAATATTCATAAGTTTTAATGTATTTTCTAATGCTTTTATTTCTTTTTCAGCCTTCTTTATAGCATTATCATATTCATCACCTTTTTTTTGTAATTCTTCTCTTTCCTACATTAATGTTAAAAATATATAGATGTTTTTTATTCACAATTTAATTATTTATATAAATTTAAATATTTATATAAAATATAGTAATAATATTAATATTATTATAAATAATAATAATTAAATATTTTTTTAAAACTAACTTGAGCAGCTCTAATAACATAATAAGCCTGTGAATGTTCTTCTTCATCATTTGGAAAATGAGTCACTAAAATTTCATATCTTTTCTTAAGCTTATCTAACTTATTTAATCTTTCATGATATTCAGTATTTGCTGCATGTCTTTCTTCTTCTGCCTCCTTAACTTGTAGTTCAAGCATTTCTTTATGAACATTGATTTCATTGTTTCTTTCCTCTAATGCATACTGTAATTGAAGTTGTCTATTTTCAAGAGAAAATACCTTTTAATTAAAAATATTAATATATTTTAATTAAAAGACATTATATAATTGTTTTATTATTAAAATTAGTAATAATTTTTTTTTTAAAAATATATATATATATATAATAATTACTTCATCAGCTCTGGCATTTAAATAACTTTTTAATTTTTTTAATTCAAGTCTTAATAGATTTTCATCAACAATAACTTCTTCTTTATCTCTTATTCTTGCATTTAACTGATCAGACTATAATATATATATATTTAATTTAAAAAATTTTATTAATTACGTTATTTATTTTTACTATTATATATGATAAAAATAAATATGAATTTGAATATATACAGCTCTATTATTAGATAATTCTAAATTCTCGATTTCATTAATAATGATTTTTTTATCTTTATTTAGAGTATCCATAGCTTTTGTTTCTTTTCTATTTTTAAAATTAAATATTAATTGTATTAATTTTTTTTATTAAAATTAAAATAGTATTATATTTTATATATTAAAATTTAATATTAATATTATATTTTTAAGAACCTTAATTCATCCTGTAAATGTTTATATTGCGTTTGTAATATGGAACATTTTTTATTATTTATTTCAAGTTGTTGAGATAATTCATTAATTCTCTTATTAAATTCTTCCTTTTCTTCATCTGTTCTTTCTCCTAAAATTCTTCTAATCTTACGTTCAATTTGTTGAATTTGATATTCCTGATTATATAATAGAGTCTGTTTATGTAATGTTTCTTGATCCAATCTTTAAATTTTAAAATTTATATATATCAATATTATCAATATCCGCTCTTTAAATTTTAAATTGGAAAATATTACATAATTACCTATGAATTTGATTTGATAAGTTTTTTAATATTGTTTCACTTCCATTAATTTCACCATTTAATACTTGTTGTTCATGTTTTTGATTAAATATATTCTGATTTAATTTAAAATCTATTTAAAACAAAATTATATTTTAATTATTTAATTAAATTCAATTCAAAAAGATTATTTAATAATTTAATATTTACGTTTATCATGAAGAACTTTTATATCTTTATCTAAACTCTTATATTTTTGTTCATCTTTTTTATATATTTCTTGAAGCTTTTAATAACGTTATATATATATATATTAATTTTGTTATTTATTATTTATTATATTAAATAATATATCTATATTTATTTATTTCTTATTTTTAATTTTTAATTTTTTATTTTTTATTTTTTTTTTTAGTAGAAAATATACTTCATCAATTTTTTGTTCAAGGGTAAGTTTTTCATTTTTAATTTTGTGAAGTTTTTCTTTTGTATTAGCATTATTATCTTTTTCATTTTCTAATTGAACAAATTTTTTTTGAATGCTATTTTTTAAATTTCCTATTTCGGTTTTTTTACTACTTAATTTACTTGATGCTAAATAATATCAAATTAATATTCAATTTAGAATAAGATATCTAATATTATTGTAAATAAAGTAAAATATTTGAATCATACCATCATTTAAAGTCTCTTTCAATATTTTAACTTCATCTTGAAAACTTGAATAACTATTTTGTAATTCTGCTAATTCAAGTCTATATAGATAATTATTCAATATGTAAAATGTAATATAAATATTTTTTAAATATATAAGTTATATTAAAAACTATAATATAATATAGTATTATTATTGTTATTATTTATATAGCTTTCTTCTTTGTTTTTTTTATTGAGATTACTTTGCTTTGCTTAAATATCTATCATATGACTGAATCTTTTTATCGGTTTCATTATTACTTTCATTTTGTGAATTCAAAAATTCTTGTTTCTCATCAATAATTATATCTTTATTTTTAATATCATTCTTTTATATTTATATTTATTTATTTATATATAATTTATTATAACGATAAAATTATTTTAATATATTTATTTATATAGAACTAATATTCTAAAACATTTATTATACCTTATATTTTTCCTGCCTAGCTTGTAAATCTCTAATATCATTATCACATTTTTTCATTGTATCAATTGTTTTTTCCCATGATTCTAATAAATTTTGTCTTTCTTGATATAATTTTTTAAATGAATTAGTTGCATTTTCTAATTCAATCTGAGATACTTTTGTTTCGGTAATCTATATTATTGTAAAATTATAAATATTCAAAATTAAATCATATTATTATCGTTATTTCTATACATATATTAATAATAATTGAGTATAATAAATATTCAAAAATAAATTATATTACTATTGTTATTTCTATACATATATTATTAATAATAATAGTATTATATATTAACCTCACTACTAAGAGAATTTTTCTTTTTTTGAACATCTCTCATATATTTTTCAATTTGTAATGTGATTTCCTTAATTTTTGCATCATCTTCCTTCGTATAATTCAATAATGCAATATTATCTTCTTCTTTTTCAACTTGAACATTCAACCATACATCTAATTCTTCTTTTCCTAATTTTAGTTCAGTTCTTAATGAATCTATTTTTTCGTTTCCACGATAGATATTATTCTGAATTTGATTTAGCTAAAGTTATATTTAAATAACATTGATATTATTTTATATTATTTTTAATAATTTTATTTAAACTTTAAGTAATATACAAAACAATAATAATTTATTAAAAATTATACTTCATCTGATAAGTCAGATATTTTTGATTCAATATTTTTTATTTCAATTTTTAATCTTCCACTTTGTCTTTCAGCAAGTTGCTTTAAATGATCTTCTGTTTCTATATTTCTATTTCTCGCTTCACATACACTCTTAATTTTTATTAAAACGAAAATAATATATATATATATTTAATATTAATATTTAAATTTCAATTATATAGTGATATGCTGAATTTTTTGTACCTGTGTGTGTAATAATTCTTGCTTAATGTTTTTCATATGAATAAGCATTGCATTTATTCTTGTTTCATTATCTTCAATATTTGCATTTAAATCTGAAAGTTTAGAAGCATTTTCTTTAATCTAAAATAAAATAAAAAAAAAAAATTTTTTTTAATACTAAAAAAATATTAATAATTATCAAATGTTATAATTAAAAATACTTCTTCATTGAGCTTTTTATTTTCAGCATTAGCAAATATTGGAAGACTATCAAATTCTTGACTATTCTGTAATTGTTGTAGCGTTGGAACAGCTGATGCTATCATCTTTATTAATAATATTATTTAGATATAATTAATAATATTTAAAAAAAAAAAAGTAATATTAAAAATATTTAACATTAAAAAATTTCTTTTCTTTTTTTTTTTTTTTTTCGAATTCAATATTACATTAATTTAATTAACTTTAATTTATATGATTATTTGTTTATATATAAATATATATTTTTTTTTCCGTTTTCCAGTTTCTTTATGAAATATTTTTTAAAAAGTTTATTTTAATTTTTTCGATATAATTAATATAAATTATAACTATTAAACTTTTAGATATAAAAATTTGCCTTTTATACATTTTTTGTTAATTTCGATTCAGTTTTATTATATATATATATATATATGTATATATATATATATATTTTTTTTTTACCATTTTTAAAATTTATTTACTTATTATATCAACATTATTTAAAATGATACCCAATACTATTAAGCAAATAAAAAATATAATGAAAAAAATTTTTTTTTTTTAAGTTGAAATATTATATAGAATAGTTATTTATGATAAATAAATGAGATGAATAACTCTAATTATTTTTCAACTATTTCTTTAATTGAGGATTTAAATGAATTTACTAACATTTCATTTTTATAGTAATTCAGTCTGAGTTTATCAAGGTAGTAATTCATAAATAGAAAGAAAGAAGTGTGTTAAAAAAACAAAATAAGTAATGTCTCAAAAGAAGAGCAATATTATGAATTAAATAATTATAATATAATTAATAATAGTGAAGATGGTGAATCAGAAAATTATATAGTAATAAGAAATAATCCATGTTTTATTCTTAAAGATCATGAATCTTATTCATCGTTAACTATTTCTTATATTAATAATGAATCAAAAGAATTCACTAACAAGTCATTTATGAAGAAAACCAGTTTGAATTTATCAAAGAGTAATTTATATCAAAATATCAAAAAAAAAATATGTCCATAAGTGAAATAGACAATGTCATAGAATTATCATGAATTAAATAATTATTAAGAGATTTGATAATGGTGAATACGATGATATTAATACTTACTAAGTTAAAATATATTACAAATAAATACAACAATTTATATCTTATAAATTAAATCAATTGCTATATAATAACAATGATTTAATTGATATATATTGTATTATAATCATATAATTCACATTTTTATTTATATATTTATTTATGTATATATATAATCAATTAATCCATTTATATATAGATAACAATATATGAATTAATTTTTACTTTTATATTATTGCTTTATTTTATTTTATTTATTTTATTTATTTATTTATTTTTATTTTTATTTATATTTTTTATTTTTATTTTTTATTTTATTTATTTATCTATTTATTTTTTTTTTTGGTGTAAATATATGAATTAACAAAATACGAAAGATTAAACTATCAATTTATCATATATATATGAGTAAAAAAAATATAATTAAAATTTTCATTTTATAAAGTTTTTTTTATCAATTTTAATATTACAATTTTGTCTAAATTTGAGAGTCATCAGTTATTACATATTACATTATTTATGTAATATGTAATAGTGTACTAATAAACTTCATCTTGTATATTTAAAATTATAATTATTAAAAACTAATAATTTAAGACATTAGTTTTTATTATTAATATACAATAAAAATAAAAATAAAATAATATAAAAATTAAAAATAAAATAAATAATAAAATAATAATAAAATAATAATAAAATAATAATAAAATAATAATAATAATATAATATTAAAATATAAATAAAATATAATAAAAATAAAAATAAATAAAATAAAATAAAATAAAATAAAAAAATATTTAAAAGATTAAAAAAAAATATATTAATTATTGATATAGAATTTATTATAAAAAACTTCATTAATATAAAATTAATATAAATATTTAAATTAAAGTTTTATATTCTTTATATGAATGTATGGATTATGATTGAATTATATAAAATATTAACCAACCAAAATTAAAGTTCATAAATTTTAAAATAATTGATTAATTAAAAAAAATTTTTTTTTTTTTGAAGGAAATTTTATTCAATTTTTAATATTCTTTCATTATTTTTTAATTTTATTAAAACTTTATATATTCAATAAATATACCAAAATAAAAAGTATATATTAATTCATTAAAAACAGAACTTTTTTTTCTCTTTTTGACATATTTATTTTATATCATTTATATCTTTAATATTAAGAAAAATATAAATAAAAAGAAAATATAATATTAATAAAATAAAAATATAAACAACCAATAAATTTCAAATATATTAAATTAAAGCATGTATGAAATCAAAATTAGAGACATAATTAAAAAAAAAAAAAAGGAAATGTAATAAATTGTATTAAGGTTAACGAATAGTAATTATATACAAAATAAAATAATTTTATCAATAATTAAAAAAATAAATATATTAAAAAGTGATGGAAAATAAATTTTTATAAAGTGAATTATAATTTAGTTTGAAAATATGACGGAAATTAAAAAACAACTCAATTTATATGAAATGAAACTAAAAATTACCCGGCATTTTTAACTTTTTATTATATATATATATATATATATATATTATTATTATTATTATTATTATTATTATTATTATTATTATTATTTTACTTTTATATATTATTCATTTATTTTAACAAAATCGAAATTATTGAATTTTTCATTACTACTTTTTTAAATTTTATAAATTAATAATTTAAGAATAATAAAAATGACTAAGCGAAAGTCAAATGATGATATTCCACAACAACCTTTAAAAAGATCTGGAACAGACCTCTTATGTAATAACAATAACAATAAGAAGAATTTAAAAAATAATAAAAAAGATTATAATAATTATAAAATTACACAGTTATAAATTTATTAAATATAATTCATTTGAATTATTACTTAAATATAATATTTACACAATAGTCCAAAAAATGCAATCTTCCTTACCAAAACAACCAACTGTTGTTGGTGAAGTATTTGTCATGTAAGCTCATAGTTATATGAAAATCATATATTAATATAAAATTTTGAATTATTAAATATTCATAAAGATAAAACTCAATTCTTTTTTAATTTGTAAATTTTAAATAATATAAAGGGGTTCTGGTGAATGTGGTCAATTAGGTTTAGGTCCAGATGAAGTTGAAAGATTAAGGCCAGCAAAAGTTAAGATTTTAGCTGAAAAGAATATAACTGATATAGTTGCTGGTGGTATGAGTTCTTTTGCTATTAGTAATCATAATGTAAAATTAATATTTTAATACTTAAAATAATTTAATACATTAAGTTATTGTCATATATCCATATATATATATTCTATAATATAATAATATTAAAATTAAAACAATGTAATATTAATAGTAATAATAATAGAAATTAGGAGAAAAAAAAAAGTTTAAATTTTACAAATAAGAAATTTAATAAATGAAATTTTGATTAAATTGTATAGGGTACCCAAACTATATATTCATGGGGTTGTAATGATCAGGGATGTTTAAGTAGAGGAAACGAAGAAACTGAAGTTTTCCCAGTTGAAGGTTTAGAAGGAATACATGTTGTTGAAGTAGCTGCTGGTGATTCTATTACAGCTGTTTTAAGTGATAAGGGTTTAGTTTATGCTTGTGGTACATACCGTGTAAATATTTAACATTTAATATATATATTATTTTTTTTTAAAAAAAAAAAATAATAAAGTGTAATATAATAATAAACAATAATTTTAAATATTTATAAAAATAATATGATTTTATAAGGCTAATAATGGTATTTTTGGTTTTGACATAGCCTCAAAAGAACAAAGAAAGTTTGTACTTGTAGAAGGAATAAAGAATGTTATTTCAATTGCTGCTGGTGCTAATCATATTGCTGCTATTACCGTTAATGGTAAATATTATTAAGTAATATAATAATAATATGTTTATATAGTAAGTGCTATAAACATTTAAATTGAATTAATATATTATATATAACAAAATAAAATAAAAAATAAAAAATAAAAAATATAACATATAAAAAAAAAGGTAAACTTTATACTTGGGGTGTTGGTGAACATGGTGAGTTAGGTCGAAAAATTATGGAACGTCACAAGGTAGGATCATCTTTAATTCCAAGAGCTATTAATTTTTCAAGAGCAAAGAAGTTTATTAAAGTTTATGCTGGTGGATATCATACATTTGCTGTTACTAATAATAATGAAGTTTATAGTTTTGGTTTAAATAACTATGGTCAACTGTAATTTCTCATAATAAATTTTTTATATTAATATTATAAAATTTTATTTAAATTTATAATATATATTTTTTAATAAATACTTTAATTGAATAAATTTAATATAATTATTATAATAATAGTGGATTAGGGGATGAAATATCTCGTGAACAACCAGAAGAAGTTGAATTACCTGAAGGATTTGTTGTCAAAGATATTGGTGTTGGTGAACACCATACTATAATATTAGGTGAAAATTGTAAAGTATCAATTTAAATATTAATAATGATATATATATTTTATTTTATTCTTTTATTATTATTATTATTATTATTATTATTATTATTATTATTATTATTATTATTATTATTATTATTATTATTATTATTATTATTATTATTATTATTATAACTTAAAAGATTAAAAGAAGTATATATAATTAATAAAACATGAAAGAAATTAATTCAAACATTTATAATATTTATAACATTATATAATCCATATATATATATATATATATATCTAATCAATAATAATAGGTGAAGCATATGCTTTTGGTAGAAATGATTCATATCAACTTGGTCTTGGTGATAACCAACCTCACAATTCACCAACTTTAGCTCCAGAATTAAAGAATTTAATAAGTATTTCGTGTGGTTCAGCTTTCTCTTTAGGAGTAACTAAGGATGGAGATTTCATGGCCTGGGGTTATGGTGAATGTGGTCAATTGGGAAATACTGGTATTGATGAAGAAAAACCAACAATAATAGATTTAAAAGGTAGAAAGGTTATTAAGGCGGAAGCCGGTGGTCAACATTCAATGTTATTATTGCATCCAAAGCAATAAATAAATATCTATAATAATAAATATATATAATAAATAATAGTAATTATATATAATAAATATATATAAATTTAAAATAGAGTTATAGTATTTATAAGTTTTCAACCAACGAAAACAAAACAAAACAAAACAAAACAAAACAAAACAAAAAAAAAAAAAAAAAAAAATATATATATATATATATATATATATATTATATTATATTATATTATATTATATTTTATTATAAATTATTTGATAATCAGTAAAACACCAACAAAATCTTTAATCTTTTTTTATTCTTTATAGTCTTTTAAAATATCATATAAATTCTTATAAATATATATATACATATATATTAATTTTTATTATTATTATTATTTTTTTTTTTTTATTTTTTCACTTTAAAGAATAAAAATATTTATTTTCTTATTTATAACTATACACATACATATCAGCTTTTAATAATTGCATAAAATGTATATATATATATTTATAAATATATAATTTATAATTTTTATCATAGAAAAAAAATTAAAATTTTTATTTTATTTATATATGCATATATTATTTAATACTTTAATTAGAATAATAATAATAGTAGTAATAATAATAAAAATATTCTTAGAAGGAATAAATAATTAAATAAATTAAATAATAAATAAAAAAAAAAATTTATATAATTTATATTTATTTAAAAGATTTTTAATAATTTTATTTATAAATAAAAATTTTATAGATATATTAACGATTCAAGTTATTTTTATAATATTATAATTATTTTTATAGTATTAAAATTATTATTATTTATTAGTGAAAGAAGATAGGGATGAGGATGAACTATCTTGTTGATTAAAATTGATTGATTATTTATTATTTATTATTATTATTATTATTATTATTGTTGTTGTTGTTATTGTTGTTATTGTTGTTATTGTTTGGAATATCAGAAGAATTACTTCATTAAAACATTAAAAATTAATTTTTGTTAAACAATTTTTTTAAGCTAGTATAGTCAGAAAGACTAAGACCTTTGTCTTTATCTTCAAAAAAAAAAAAAAATATTATAATATTTAACCCATCTTTCACAAATATCTTCATTGGATTATAATACCAAATTCACCAATAATAATTGTTATTTCCTAACTAATAATAATAATAATAAAAAAAAAAAAAAAAAAAAAAAAAAAAAAAATCAATATTATTTATCCCAATCAATTTAAATACCATCACTAAAGTTACTGACAGCAGCAACACCATCATGTAAGGCAAAATTATTGAAATGAAAAAAAAATAACTTTATTATCATTACTAAAGAATTTAAAATAGATAATAATATCATTATACACACAAGTGATATAAATTGGAATCAAAAGGTGACGAAAGAGTAATTATTATCACTAGTAGCATTAAATAGTTATAATAAAAAAAAAAAAAAAATCAATCATTTTATTAACAAAGTGCCTTCCTTCAGAATCACCACTATTCTATTCAGTTAGATTACCAACTTTATTATATAATTTATATAATAATAAAAATTTTATGATGTTAATTTATATATATTAATGTTGTTTTTTTTTATATATTTTATGTTTTCTATCTTTTTTAAAATGAAAAAAAAATAAACATAAAAATAAAAATATTTAAAAATTAAAATAAAAAATAAAAAATTAAAGTAAAAAATAAAAAAAAAATAAAAAATAAAAATTAATGTGTTTAAATAAATAAATAAATAATATAAAATATATATTTGATATATTAATTAATTTATTACATTGGATAATAATAATTACTATCCAAAAAAAAAAAAAAATCATATATATAAAATTTTCCTAAATCTCCTTAAAAATAAGGTATAATAATAATTAAGGTTAGAAAAAATTTTTTTATTACCATAAATAATAAAGGTTATTTAATAAAAATCATATTTTAATAAAAGTTTTTATTAATAAAACAAATAAAAAATTTTCCAAATTTTCCATGCATGTTTATTTTTTATAGTTAATAAGATTTATCATAGGGAACATTAAAAAAATATAAACTCTATAATTTAACAAAATATATTAACCCAACTTTATTTTTTTCTTTTTTTATTTTTCTTTTTAGTAAAAATGTTTTTACCAATACAGAGCTCTTATTTAACTAATAAAGTTAATCTTTCTAATCAATATCTTATACTCAGAATTAATGAAATAACATTAAATAACATATTAAATTAATTGGAAGCATTATGGTTTTAACATTTCTCTTTTCTTTTTTTTTTTTTTTTAAATTAAAATTCCATGAAAACCAGAGAAAAAAAAAAACAAATTCAAAATTATAGATACTTTTCAGGCCTATTCCTTAGTAATTATTCTCTAGTCATAAATTTCTCATTATAAGGATTACATTCCATTCCCGTAGTATTAATTTCTAAAATGATTAATAACAATAAACCTTTTTATTAATTTAAAAGATTTGATATCTTCTTTTATATGTCTTACAATAAAGAATTTAAATATATTCTTACATCGCTTCAGCTTTCCTTTTTCCTTTCATTTTATAATAAATTAGATTATTATTCAAGTATTGATTTTTCTATCAGTAGTAACTTTGTTAACTTTAATAAGTAGTACTCTACAAAGAAATGATCTTTTGATGTCTATTATATATTGTAATACAAAAGAAAAAATTTTTTTTCTTTTATTTTTAATAAAACCACTTCTCTTGTATATGCTAATGAATTAGAATTTGTTGTGATACCATTTCAACTGAGAACTTCCAGAAATAGCAAAAACCATTATTAATTTCACTAACTTCAAATGATAACGATTTTCGTTATTTTTATGCTAGAATGGAAATGACTAGAATTACATTATCCTTCTTACCTTCTTTACATCAATATCCAGTTATTATTCAATTATTTCAATGTTAATGCAATATCAAGTAAACAAAATATTATTATCATATTACTTTGTCTGAAAGACTACAAAAGTAATTGGAATGGACGAAATATTTGATATATATTATTTCTTTTTTATCTTTGATATATATTATTTTTTTTTTATCTTTGTTAGCAAAAATCAAGAAAAAAAAAAAAAAAAAAAAAAAAATCAAGAAAAAAAAAAGATACTATATCTCTTAAAAAATATATATTTAAAATAATTATATTTTACAAATAAAATAAAATATAATGGTGTATTTTGTTTAAATAATATATAAAAAAACTTAAGTATAATTGATAATATAAAAATTAAAACAATTACATTTTAATTTAAATATATATATATAAATATAAATAAAAAAAAAACCTTTTAATTTTTTTCATATATAGATATCAATATAATCAATAAAATAAAAATAATAAATGTAATAATAGCAATAGTATATACATATATATAATTAGATAATTATAATTTCGGATTAAATTAAATATTATAATTATATGTTATAATATATATAAATTTATACTTTTATATTACTTTCATGTAAATTTATTTATATAAATAAATGCTATTTTATCAAATTGAAAGAGGAAAATGTATATTATTTATTTATATTTTAAACTAAGCATCTATTATTTACAGACTATCGAAAATGTATAATAAAAAAAGGCATTTTAATAATAATAATAATAATAATAATAATAATAATAATAATAATAATAATAATAATAATAAAGTGAAAAATAAACAAATAAATAAAAATAGTACAAATAATGAATAATATTTTATTCTTATAATATATTAAATTTTTATTTTTGATCCTTACATTTGATGAATAATAATTTGTATATAAGTTCTATTGTTAATGATTATATAAAATACATTATTAAATTTCATATATATAAATAATATTGATTAATCATTATATTATTCATTATTATTATATTAATAATTAGTAATGCAATTTATTTATTATAAATTTTATATAATTATGAACAAAAATGGATAATTTTGAGTTTAAATGAACATTAAACAGACAAAATGAATTAAATATCAATATGATATAGTTAATAATATATATACATATATATATCAATTAATTATAAATAAAAAAATTCTTTTTCAAATATATTCTTATAATTCTTATATTGTAATAATAATAATATTTTGTAATTTATTAAAAAAAAAAAAAAAAAAAAAAAAAAAAAAAAAAAAAAAAAAAACTTTCCATAGAATTTATTTAATTATAAAATATACCAATTCTTCCTTTTATCTAAAGTTTAAATATAAATAAAAAAAATAATAAAAAAAGATATATATATGTATATATATAAGAGAAAAAAGAAGTAAATAAATAATTATTTAAACAAACAAAAAAAAAAAATACTTTTGAAGTATCTTTTAAATTTAATATCTGAAATTATTTACTATTTAACATTTATATATAAATAAAAAAAATCTTGATATTTGTAAATGAATAAATAATTGACTTTTTTTTTTAATCAATTCAAAAAATGGTAATTATTGTTAAATTTAACCTTTCAAGATTAAATATATTATATATATATATATATTTTTTAACTTTATTTGGAAATTTATAAATATTAATGTATAATGTATATATATTATATGTTATAATTAATTAGATTATATTAAATAAGATTAAACATATTAAATAAATATATAACATGTTAATCTTTAATAAATGTCTATTATCTATTATCTTTTAAAATATAAATTTTGAAAAATAAATTTTATTCTATGTTTTTAAGGGTATATTAAATCAGATATATAATTATTAAATTTATATATCTTAATATATATTAATAAATATTATGAGTTAATCATAAAAAAATTATAAATAATTTATATGAACAAAGAATAATTGTAAAAATATTTATCCTAACATTTTTTCTTTTTCTCATTAATAAATTAAATTTAAAAAGAAATTTTTTTTTTATCTTCATTACTTTTTGTAATATATAATTTAGTTGTAAATTATATATATAATTTTTATAATATTAAAAATTAATTCTAATATTATATTTAATTATTATATGTAAATATTATATAAAATTCATAAAATTTTCATAATATAATAAAATATATATTTAATTTTAAATTAATATAAAGAAAAAGAAAATATGATATTCATATTATCAAAATTTTAATACTTTTTTTTTTAATTCCATATGTATCACTTATTATCATGCAAAATAAGGTTATAGATAATATATTCAAATATACTCAAATATGATAAACATAAAAATAATTAGTAAATTTATTAATTAACAAAATATTGTAGTACATATAAGTCATAATAATTTTTTAATAAAACATACGGTATTGTTTATTAATTTAATAAAAAAGATGGTTTACTACAACAAAAACAACATATTTATAATAGATAGGAATAAATAAATATATTATTTCCAATATAATCTATATTTAATTAATATTTAACTTTATATTCATTTTTTATGTTTTATTAATAATTTAATTTTTTTTTTTTTCTTCTATATTAAGAATGAAAAAAAAAAAAAAAAAAAAAAAAAATAAAGTTTCTTTAACAAATATTTAATACATAATAAAACTTTCGAATTATACTGTACAGGCCAAATAAATAATAATATGTTCATTCGAATTTTTACTCTAATTAATATATTTAATATACTATCATATCAATTATATATATTAAAATAAAGAATAATCTGGATATATATTAAAAAAGTAAAAATAAAGTTAATAAAATATTTGTCATTCTAACAATTTCCGTATCTTTTTTTTTTTTTTTTTTTTTTCAAGAAAAAAAAATTTAATAATAAATTAATATTTTTATTTACAGTGTCTGTTCTTAAATTAAAGTAAAAATAAAGATAATAATAAAAAAAACTAATATAATAATAAAGCTTTTATCAATTTTTTTAATATTTATTAAATTTTATATATACTAAGAAAATAAATAATATATTAATAACAAATTTAATCAATATTTACAAATAAATTTATAAGTAGACTTCGAAATGTATATTTTCAACAACAATTTTTTTTTAAAAAAAAAAAAAAGAATGTAGCTAACTATTTCTAAAAATACAATAAATTATTATTAGAGAACTTGATTAAGAGTACTTTTCAATAAAAGATACATATAATTTATTAATATTATGAATTGATCTATACATTTTGACCATTTTTAGGAAAAACGTTTTTCAAAGTTCACTATATTAAACACAAAAGGATTAAACATATAAAATGAAAATGTTAAATAAATATGATAATATGTATATATAATTTTAAATTTATTGTATATTAATATCTATAACTAAATAATGATTTTTTAAAACGAACAATTAAATTATTACAAAATATTTCATTAATATGATATTTTTTTTTATTTTTATTAAAAAAATATAAATTATTCCACTTTATCCTAATTAAATGGTCTTTTTTTAAAAAAAATTTTAACAAAAAAAAAATAATTAATATTATGAAAATTCATTAATAAATAAAATTAAAATGATAAAGTTTTTTTTTTTTTTTTTAATAAAAATAAATTTTTAAATAATAAAGTTCATATACTATAAAACTAACATTTTTTCTTTGTAAAATATTTTTATTCTTAAATATAAATATATTACAATATTACATAATAAAACTATATTGTTATCAAATAATATTTAACTATTAAAAAATATATATAAAGAAGACGATGAAATATCAATTACCTAATAGAAATTTACATAAATTTAAGTTCATATAAAAGAAAAAAAATTATATAAAATTAATAAAATATATTTTATAACGTTAAATCATAATAAATTATATTATATTGGTTATCTATATACTACTGTTCAGTAATAATACTTTTAATTAAAAAAAAAATAAAAAATAAAAATAAAATAAAACATATAGTAAATCAGTTATACTTTATTAGTTTATTATTTTATTAGATCAATTTTTTTATTTATTTAGTTTTATTTATCATGAAATATGTATTATTTAATTATTTCTTCCTATATTCAATTTTTTATTTTTGAAATGTATTTAGTAATTATATATTTGATAAAAAGGAACAATTTATAAATAATATATGTTATTAAAAGATTAAAAAATTATAGAAATATATATTATTAATCTGATATTGAATAAATATATTTAATGCGATGCTCTAATTATCTATTTTAAATAAAACCTCTATTATAACAATAATTAGTATAGAATTATTAATTCTAATGATTGAATTTTTTTAAATTATTAAAGAGCTATTAAAAATAATTAGTTTAATATAGAAAAAAAAATTCTGTATAATTATAAAAACTTTATATATTAATAATTAAATAAAAATAAGAAATATTTTTATTATTAAATTTAAAATATTAAAATTTTTTATCAAAATACAAAATTTTCTGTATTTTTATTAAAATAATAATTTGGTTAATATATTTATTTTAATAAGATAATAGATAGATTCTTAAGTGGATAATTGTAAAAATCATATATACATACATAGATTCAAAGATATTCATCAAGCTTAACTCTTAATTTTTTTTAAAAAAAAAACGTTATACCAAACTTATGAATTTGAACCAAATAATAAAATACTAACAAAATTTTATTAATTATTATTTTTCTATAATAAAAAAAAAAAAAAAAAAAAAAATAATTGTTTTTATCATTAAATTATTTATATTATGTATAAAAATTTATTAAACATTATTTCTTCATTTTTATTAATATATATTATTTATTATATAGAATGCTATATAGTAATTAAAATTCAATATAACGTTTCACCTTTTCATAAATAATTTCAATATATTAACCTTATATATATTTTCTTTATAAGAAGGTTAATAAATTAGCCACATTTCTACTAATAATGTAACAGAAAATTGCTATGGTTAATGAGAATAACAATAATAACTGATATATTATTTTTTTTATCATATTTTTCATTTTTAGATGTATAATTTTTAAATTAATAGTTCTTTTAATAATAGTATTTCTAAAATTTATAATTAAATTAAATCAAATTAATTATTAACTAACAATTATTCCTTCTTTTTCTCTGTAATAGCTTAGCATTTAAATATATATTATATGCATAATCAGCATATATATAGAAAATATTTAATTAATTATAATTACAGTTAAAATTTTATATTATTTGCTATAATTAGGTTTATATATTTTTTATATATTTTAAAATATAATTTAAATTCATTTATTTAATACTTTAAAATAATGAAGTTTGATTAATACTAAATTTATTTTTATTATTTCATGTCTTTTTTTTTTTTTTTAATTTTTTATATACAGTAGATATCTAATTAAATTAATAAAGCAATATTTTTTTTTTCAATTATCATTATTATAATTCTATATATTTAAATATTTATATTTTTAAATTATACTCTTAAAATAAAACAAATAATTATTAAATAATATTTAATAATATTAAATTGATAAAAGTGTCACAATGAAGAAAAAAAATATACATATATATATAATTTAATATATACAAATTTAGAATAATTAATTATAATAAATTATTTTTTTTTTTTATATTTCCTTTATTATAATATATAATTAAAACGGTAAAAATTACACAAAATAGTTAAATAGTACAAAATAAATATAAAAGTAAATAAAAATAAAAATAAAAATAAAAATAAAATAAAATAAAATTGAATAAAATATTAAAAATAATAAAGTAAAAATAAAATATATAATAAAATATAAAAATATAAATATATATATATATATAAAAAGAGAGAAATATAGTCTTGATTAAAACATTGTTTAGTAGTATTTAATAAATTTATTTTTATTCTTTTATATTTCTTTAAAATAAATTTATTTACTATTTAAAAATTTTATCATATCTCTTCTATATATAATAAACGCATATATATATATATATATATGGTTTTTAAGATTTATTTTCATTAATATATTATAATTTACTATGAATAATGGTTTCGCATTTTTTGTTTATTTTATATATTAGTATTTATTTCTATTTTATATATATATATATAATTATAGTATTTTAAATGATTAATTATTTTTATATGCAAAAGTTAAGAATAATAAATAGTATAGATCTAATTATTTAGTTTATTAATTAATTAAATATATAATAATTAATGTATCAATATATAAAAAAATTAAAAAAAAAAAAAATAAAATTAAAATTAAATAGATACAGGATTTTCTAGAAATAATTAATATTATATCATTATGTTAATATTAAATAAAATTATAATAAAAATTATAATAATGATAATGACTAAAACTATATTATTTATCAAATAATTAAATAATTATAGTATTAATTATAATAGTTTATGTCATTATCTTAATAATTAATTTTGAATATTACTAATTGTTACTAATATTTAAAAAAATATAATATAAATTAAATAATTTTTAATATATAATGTTGAAATAAACAAAAAATTAAGACATAAAAAGATTTTAAATAAAGTATCATCTGCTAATACTTTATTGAAATTTGAAATTTTTATATACAAAACCTATTTATAACTAATTTTCCCTTTTTTATCTTGTTTAGTGTTCTCAATACAAAGTCAAATAAATATTTAATACAAAAAACTTGAAATAAACTAATAATTCTTAACATATAAATTTTAATATATAATTGAATAATATAAAGTAAAAATATTCTATATAGATGCATTCAAGTTTTTTTTTTTTTTTATTAATGAAAATATTAATTTTATTATGTAATAACAATTTGATATATAACTTTTAGTATTCATTATTCAATATTTATATATATATATATATTTATTTATTTTAAAACTTTAAATTTTTAAATAATAATATATTTGTATTAATTAAAAATAATTTCTAAAATCGATTTCTAATAAAAAAAATATTTTAATATGCCTTAATATAATATATTCTACTAAATAAATTTTGTAATGAATATACTAAAGTTGGATAATTAATATGATGAATATAATTATTGCTTTTTTTTTTTTTTTGCTTTTTTATATTAATAATTATTAAAAATTTATTAATAATAAAAAATTACCTATAATTATTATAATTAATATTATATTAATATTATATATTGATTTTTAATTATAATTTTATTTTTAGTTTTATTTTTTTTTTATTTTTATTCTTATTTTTATTTTTATTTTTATTTATATTAGAAGTGTCTTTTTTTTTTTTTTTTCAATTTAACTAAAATGGTAATTTATTATATTAAAAAATTTATATATAAATTAATATACTACTAAATTATATAAATAAATGATATATTATTAAATATATTTAATTATATATTATAAAATTAAAATCATTACATAATTTATATATTTATAATAAATCTATGTTTAAGTATTCTCATTGAATATGTATTAAATATTTATAATACTGAATATACTTGATTTTATTTAAAATCAAGTATATTCATTATTTAAAAATATTTAAATATGTTTTTTTAAATTATGAATATTTCTAATAATTTAAAAAAAAAAAAATTTGACCTTCATTTATTAAAAAAATAAATCGCAAAAATCAATTTTCTTTTTTGTTTTTTAATTTTTTTATAACAAAAAAAAATAAAATTATTGTAATGCTCTAAAAAAAAAAAAAAAAAAAAGGTATATCACCAAGTTTTACAAAAAATAAAAATATATAGAAAATAATAAAAATAATAAAAATAAAAAAACTTGTGATACATTTCAAAAAAATAATATTTATCTTTGAAAGTGATATTATGTATTAATAATCTAAAAATTAATTAAATTATAAAAACTTTAATTTTTATTAATCGATTAAAAAATGCTTTTATTATATTATATCAAATTCAAATAATTCAAATAGATTATTTTTTAATTTTTATTTTATGTTTAATTATAATTTATAATACTCTACTACTTTAGTTATCATTATTATTATCAATTTATTTTATAAATGTAAATTTTATTAAAATAAAAATGTTTTTAACAATAATAGTAATAATAATAATAATAATTTTTATATTAATTATACTTTTTATAAATTATTATTAAAAATTTTTATTCTCTTTTGAATTTTGATTATATATATAAATTATAGAATTTATAATTATTATAACATTAGAATATATTACATCATTACCCTTTAAATTTTATTTAAATAAAAAAAAATAAAGCTATAAAAATTGTTTAATTCATTATTATATGATTGTATGATTATATTATATTAAATGGATTTTGATATTAAAAAAAAAAATTAAAATCCATTTAATAAGATTATATTATATTAAACGGACTTGTAATTAAAATTGAATTGAAGTAATAATATCAGCTTGCTTTATTTATATTTTTCCTAATTGGTTAACTAATAATTCTAATTATTTGTTATATTGCATTTAATTAATTCTTATAGTACAGACTACTTCAATAATGTATATTTATTTTATTGTATATTTTATTAAAAACTTTTTAATAATTATTGAATTAAATAATAAAAAATTATATAATAAAAAAATTATTTCCTTTTTTTTTCCATTTATCTATAATGGTAAAATTAATCAGGGAAATTTATTGACTATTCAAGAAATAAATTTATTATTAAATAAATAAATAATTAATTATATTTAATATCATTATTACAATTATGATAATTTTGATTTGATTTATATAATTTCTGAAATATGATTCTTAATAAAAATGATAAAATAAAAGAAATGAAAGAAAAAAAGAAAGAAAAAAATTATAATTAAAATAAAAAAAATATGGTAAAAAAAAAAAAAAAAAAAAAAAAAAAAAAAAAAAAAAAAAAGTGTATATTTAAATAAAACCTTCTCTATTTCTTTATTTATAAAAAAAAAAAAAAAAAGAAAAAAGAAAAAAAAAAAAAAGACTTGAAAACTAATATTACCATTTTTATTTTTATTATATATTGTTATATATATTTTTTATATGAAGTCATTTAATAATAGTATATTTTATATAATAATACTTTAATACTGAATAATTATTAAAATAATAAAAAAAACATATATTATCAGTAATTTGATTTTTTTTTTTTTTTTTTACTGTATTTTATTTTTTCTTTTTATTTCCTTTTATACATACATTTATACGGATTATTATATTATTAATTAATCATAAAATAATCTTTATATATATTATTAATATAAACTATAAATAATTTTTTATTTTATATTTTAATTTATTATATTATATTTTAATTAATTTATATTTTATTATATTATATTATATTATATTTTATTTTATTTTATTATATTTTATTCAATCTGTTAATAATATTTATATTTATTTTATTTTATTTTATTTAAAATTCTTTATTTGTCAAAGTACTTTAAATAGAGTTATTAATATTTAAGAAAAAAAAAAAAAAAAAAAAAAAAAATTAAATAACTTAATACTAATTACAAAAATATTTTTATTAATTAATTCCAATTTTAATTTTAATATATTTTTTATTTTAATTAATTTTATCATAATATATATTTCAATTTCAATAGAATGTAATATTACTTTTATAGTAATTAAAGTTTAAAAAAAAATTTAAAAAAAAATTTAAAAAAAAAATTAAAAAAAAAAAAAGTAAAAATTAAGAATTAAATGAAATTATTAATGTCGAAAAAAATATATAAATACCTATTTTTTTTCGCTTAGGATTTTAAATAATTAATTTAAATTTTATAAATAATTATCAAATAATAATCAAATACAATAACAATAAAATATAAAAATATAAAGACATTAAGTTAAAAGACTTAATTGTTTAAAAAAAAACTTATAAATAAAGAAGTATAAATTATTAAAAATAATAAAATATACTAAAAAACTTTATATAAAAATTAAAGAAAATTATAAATAATAAAAGCTAAAAATAAAATTAATTTTAAAAGCAATAATAAATTTTATATAAATAAATTATAATAAAAAAAGGTTAATAACGAATTTTTTTTAAAAAAAAATTTATATGTTAAATTTTATATTTTATAATATTATTATAATAATTTATAGTAATTAAAAAATATTTGAATTTTGTTGATATATAAAATTTTATTTGAGAAAAATACTAAATTTTATTAATTACAATATATATCAATATTGTTTATGTTAATAAAAATATATTAAAAAAAGAAATAAATTAATAATACTAATAATTTTTTTTATGAAAATATTAATAAAATAAAAAATATATATATATATATACATCAATTTATAGATAAAAAAATGCCAGCTACTCCAGAAAATTACAGTTATGTTACCCTTTTAACTTCTGATTCATATGTACCGGGTGCTCTTGTTCTTGCTAACTCATTAAGAGCTTACGGTACAAAATATCCATTAGTTGCTGTTGTCACTAATGACAATGTTTCCCCAAACTCCGTTAATCATTTACGTAGTGTATTCAATGACATTGTTTTTGTTGATACTATTCGTTCTAATGACAAGAAGAATCTTGACTTATTAGGTCGTTCTGAATTAGATATTACATTCACAAAGATTCATGTCTGGAACCCAGATGTTATCAAGTACAGCCGTTTCATTTTCTTTGATTCTGATGTTCTTGTTACTCGTAATGTCGATGAACTTTTCAGCTATGTTGATGGTGACATTGACTTTGCTGCTGCTCCAGATTGTGGTTGGCCAGATATTTTCAACTCTGGTGTTTTCGTTACTAAGCCAAACAAAGCTATATATGATGGTCTTATGGCTATGGCTTTATCTGAAGGTAGTTTTGATGGTGCTGATCAAGGTTTATTAAACCAATTCTTCTCTAACTGGGCTCAATCTTCTGAAGGTCCATTCAAGACCAACCGTTTACCATTCGTTTACAATGTTACTCCTTCTTCAGTTTATTCTTACCTTCCAGCCTTCGAACAATTCCAACAAAATATTGCTATTGTTCACTTCATTGGTGAAATGAAGCCATGGAAATGGGACCGTTTCTCTGATGGTAAGATTGTTCCAAAGAGTGAATTCCCATACCAAACAACTATTCTTGTTCAAAAGTGGTGGGATATCTTTGATAAGTACAATGTTGCCAAGATCTTATCTATTTCTACTGAGACTGGTCCAGTTTCTGGATGGAATGTTCGTTCCAACTATCCATCTAGTGGTTATCATGGCAGTCAAAAGAAGTCTACTAGTGGATACCAAATTCCAGACTTTGCTCACTACCACTGTGACTGGAACGAAAATGAATTCACTGATTCTCAAAAATTAGCTTCTTCTACAAAAGTTAAGAAGTTAACTGATAAGGATTTAGAAGAAGATACTTCTCTTCCAATTAAGAAGAATCATGCAAACTATGATTCCTTCAGAATTCCAACCTCCGTTTCTCGTAAGCATTAAATGAATTAATACTTTAGGAAATAGGAATGAAATTCACCTTTTTTGTTCATTATTTAAAAAAAATATATATAACATAATTATTTAACTTTTATATAATTTAAAGAATATTTTTTTTTTACAATTAATTTAATTTAAAAATAGTAATTATTATAAAAAAAATACCCATTTCTATTTTTGGTGTATATAATAATAATAATAATTTAACCCTTTTTAAATTTATTAGAAAATATATTTATCTTTTTATCTTTTTTTTTTTTTTAAGTTATTAAAAAAAAAGAAAATTATAATTTCAAAAGTTAATCTAAATAATAATTTACCATCCCTTTTTTAAATTAATAATTAAACTTATAAAAAATATCTAAAAAAAAAAAAAAAAAAATTAAAAAATTAAAAAATTTAAAATAAATTAAATAAATAGGGAGTATAATATAAAATTAATATTATATTCTTTTATTATAAAAAAAAGATATAATATTAAATTTTAAAAAAAAAATATTATAAAATAATTAAATTATAATAAATTAATAATTATTATAATAATCAATAAATTTAAACCTTTTTTAAGACTTTTTTATATATAAAACATAATATAAATAATGAAAAGTCAATAAAAAACAATTATATATAATAATCATTAAAAAAGAAAGTAGCAATATAAAGAATAAATAATGTTAGGTATTAGAATTTTAGACTATTTAAATAATAGTTTATTTATTAATATTTTTTATAAATATATTTATATATTTATAAATATATACAAAAAGATAAAGATAGTAAATAATAATATATTAATTATTAATTTTTGAAATCATTAAAAAAAAAATAATGTATATATAATAATTTTCTTTTATTGATAACTTAAAAATGAATAACTAAAAAAAAAAAAATTAAGGAAACTAATATATTATTAGTTATTACATCTTAATTTTTTTTTATAGCATTTATATAATTTTTTATTCCAAAAAAAAAAAAAAAAAAAAAAAAAAAAAATTATTCCTTAAAAAAAAATATGGGAAATAAAAACAAAAATAAAATATTAAATTAAAATAAAATCGTTTATAAGTTTTTTTTTGCATTTATTAAAAAATAAATTAAAATAAAATAAAAATAAAAAATAAATAAAAATACTTCCAAAACTGTGTTTTGTTTTAAAATAAAAACTTAGTGTTTTAATCTTTATAATACGTTATATATAAATTTAAAAAATAAATAAATAAATAAATAAAATTTAAATGTGTTTCATATTTTTATTAAATATATTAATTTATACTAAAAGTATGTAACACTATTATAAAAAAAACTTTTAAATTAAAAAAATAATGAATTTTATAATTTAAATAAATATTAAAAATTTTTAAATTCCGATATGGGATAAAAAAAAAACTGCTACGGATGCTTTTAAAAAAAATTTTTTTTATACACTTTAATCAAAAATTACCTGTTATATTTAATTATTAATAAAAAATAGAAAAAAAAAAAAAAATAGAGAAAATTATTAATAATATTATACTATTTAATAATAATTTTAATAAAAAATAATTAATAACAAAATTATACAAAAAAAGGAAAAAGAAAAATGGTTCAAAGAAGTAATAAATATTTAAAATGAAAATATTAAACAAGGAATTAAAAATAAAAAATAAAAATTAGAAATTAAAAAGAAAAAAAAAAAATTAAAAATAAATAATAGAAATGAAAATAAAAATAAGCATAAAAAAAATAAAAATGAAATAAAATAAGAATAAAAATAAAAATATTATTAACTTATATTTTAATAATTAAATAATAAATAACCATTAAGAATGAATTATTAATTTTTTCAATCATTTACTTTTTCAAATTTATTATTTTTATATTATTATTATTATAATTTACATTATAGTCGATAAAGAATTATTATTAAAAAGGTCAGAACATAATGATAAAGAATTATCAACCTTGAAAGAAATAGCTCTTCATCAATATGATATTGAAAAAATTGAAAATTTGGATGTTTATTGTCGTAATTTAGAAATTCTTTTACTTCAAAATAATCAAATTTCAAAAATTGGTTAGTTTTAATTTTTTTTTTTTTTAAAAAAAAAAAAGAGCATTCAAAAAATATATTTATACATATAAATTATAAAAATTATAATTACTATCTATTAATTTTATTTATTAATTATCTAATTACTATCTATTAATTTTATTTATTAATTATCTAATTCCTATATATATAAATATATTTATATTTATTTATACAAATTTCATTCATTTTTATATTAATATCTTTTTTTTTTTTTTTTTTTTTTATATCAATAATCGTCTATATTCCTCTATTTATACTTCATATTTTTTATTTGCATAATATATATTAATATAACATA
Source organism: Neocallimastix lanati (nom. inval.) (assembly GCA_016946835.1). Lineage (NCBI taxonomy): Eukaryota > Fungi > Neocallimastigomycota > Neocallimastigomycetes > Neocallimastigales > Neocallimastigaceae > Neocallimastix > Neocallimastix lanati (nom. inval.). The sequence continues at coordinate 365,392 of JACVTC010000073.1, read as the reverse complement.
ATTTTAATATTTTAATATATATATTTATATATTTTAAAAAATATTAACTCATTATTCATTAATTAAATAAAAAAATAATAATAATAATAATAATAATAATAATAATAATAATAATAATAATAATAATAATAATAATAATAATAATAATAATAATAATAATAATAATTATATCTTACAATAGAAAATTTGCATAAATTAAAGTGTTTAAAATATCTTAACTTAGCTTTAAACAATATTACCAAGATTGAAAATTTAGAAGGATGTGAATCGTTAGAAAAATTAGATTTTACTGTTAATTTTATTGAAGATATTACTTGTGTTGCTTCATTAAAGAACAATATTCATTTAAGAGAATTGTAAAATTTATGATACATAAATATATTATATCAATGAGATTTATTATATATTGTATATTATGATATTAAATAAATCGTGTATATACAATATATATTTAAAGATATCTTGTAGGTAATCCATGCACTAAAATTGAAGGATATAGAGAATATGTTATCAATACATTACCTCAATTGAAAGTAAATATTAATTTAAATAATTTTATATTTTTGAAATTTCATAAATGATAGTCATTTTCTAAAAAATTTTGACTTGTAAAAAAAAAAAAAAAAAAACTTGAAATAAAAAATATAAAATAAAAACTTAAAAAAATATAATATTATAATATTATAAAAATATATAATAACAAAATTGTTATTATATCTACAGTAAAATAATTATATATATATATATATATAATTATTACAAATATTTATTAAAATTCTTTTTATATATATAATAATAATTTTTATGCAACAATAATTATTATCATTTTCACATATATTTGTATATACATCTATTTTTATTATATATAATTTATTATTATTATTATTATTATTATTATTATTATTATTATTATTATTTCATTTTATTCTTACGTCAATTAATATATATCTATATATATATATATATATATATATGACTCAAATTCATAATAAAACCAATAACTTTTAAATCTATAAATAAAAATTATAAATTAATTAAAGGTACTTGATGGACAAGAAATATTAAAATCTGAAAGAATTATGGCTAAACAAGATATTGAAGAAATTGTTAATGACATGCCAGAAATTAAGTCTTCCTATGATGATGAAGAAGAAGAAGAAGTCGATCTCAGTAAATTAACAATAGAAGAACGTCAACAAAGATTAAATATGTCAACAAAATTTACACCTAAATCACGTTTAAATGCTGCAAGAGAACTAGCAGCTCTTAAAGAAGCTCAAAACCCTAAAAAGGAAAAAAAGAAGGTAAAAAAAGCTAGACCTATATTTACGCCCGATGGATCTAAAGTATTACAAAGAAATGAAGGAAAATATCCATTTCAATTTACCTCCACGGATAAATTATTAATACTGGAAGTATTTATTTCCAAATTTTTAGAAACTTCTTTAATCGATGTAGATGTCCATCCCACATGGATTCGAGTAAATATTAAAGGAAAAGATTTAGTACTTACTTTAGATGATGAAGTTTACTGTGATGATAATAATGTTACCTGTGAACGTAGTAAATGTAGTGGTACTCTTATGATTACGATGGTAAAAGTTAATAAATCAAAAAATGGAGAATTCTATTTAGATAAAGATTTAGAGGAGGATGAAGAAAACATTGATGAACGGGAAAGGATAACCGAAAAAAATAAACCTGTTGATATTTATGAAGAAAAGAGAAGAATGAAAGAAGAAATAAACTTAAATAAAAAATTAGAACAAGAAAAGAAAAAGAAAGCTCAAGAAGAAAAAGAAAAATCAAAATTGGGACGTCGATATGCCAAATTTTTAGATATAGAGCCTTCAAAAGAAAAAATAGATATAGCTAATATCTATGAAAATTCTAAAAAGAATAGATTTAATCGTAAAGTGGATACCACTTCCTATGCAGCAAATGGTATTCAAATGAAAGAAATATTACCAGCAGATATTGAACCCAGTGAAGATTTTGTTGATGATCCAGATGTTCCACCATTATGCTAAAAAAAAAAAAAAGAAAAAATAATAATAAATAAAAATAAAAAAAATTAAAATAATATTAAATAAAAAAAATTTTATAAATAAATAAATAATAAAAATCATAATTATTTTTGACCATGTTTAAAAAATATATATAATCATTAAGTACATTTAATAATACTAATTATAATATATATATATATATATATATAAATTATTATATTTATATTTTATTTAAAACTAAAATGAATAAAAAGTTTTATTTTATGTATATTTATATATATATATATTAGTTTTTTATTTATTTATTTAAAAAATATCATTTATTGATATCCCATGTAATAATGATGATTAGAAGAGATATATATACTTATATACTAATTATATATTATTTATATCCATAAATTGCAATAAAAACTAAAAAAAAAAAAAAAATAACGAAAAATAATTTATACAGTAAATACATAATATGTATAGTTTACATTATATATAAACATTATGAGGTTTACTTAAGGGAAAATCGTCTTAATTTTTGTTGGTGTACGGAAGGTGATGGTAAAAAATCCAAACATTGCGTAATGAATGTTTTTGGTACAGTTATTTATTGTAGTTGTTTTATAAGTAATATTATTTATTAATTATAAAAAAAAAAAAAAATTTTAAGAAATAGTATCATTTTTCTTCCATGTATTTTTTTTTTTTTTTTTTACCTTTTTCCTATATTTTCATCCTTTTCATGTATTTGCAATTTCTTCATGTATGAATCATTTATTTATAATACTATAATGTTATATTTATTATGTTTTTTTTTTTTTTTTTTTTTTTTTTTGAATGGTTATATAATTATAGTACTTTTTTTTATATATGTACTTTATTTTGATTTTTTAATTTTTTAATATTCTTTTTTATATTAAATATCTATTACGCTTTTTTGTATCAAGTAATTTTTTTTTAATATTAATATTTTCATTTCTTCACCAATAATAATATGATGAAATATTTTTAGATATCAATAGAAAACCATAAAAAAAAATTAAAATTCAATTTTTATACAAAATTTTTACATTTAAAATTATTCACAAACAATTTGAGTTTTTTTTTTTTTTTTCATTAAGTTGCAAATCGTATGAAATAAATACAATATAAAAAAAAAAAAAGAAAAAAAAAAAAAAAAAAAAAAAGATTAAATTTCATTCATGACCTTGAATTGTGGACAGAAAATAGACTATAGGAGTTCTTATATAATGAAATTATTCATGAAATTACTAAAAAAAAAAAAAAAAAAAAAAAAAAAAAAAACACTATATATGGAAAATTACTTCATCCACCACAACACTCTTTTAGTTATCTCACCATATCTCATTGAATTTATCAAATATATCACTAATAGATATATTAAATAAAATAGGCAATAAGTGACACCCTTGGGGAACATCACGATATATTTGAAATGCTTTTGGAAATTTACCATTAAAGTTTGCACTAGCTTTCAAAGTAAGGAATAGATTAGTAATGAGTCTAATAATGAACTGAAGGTATTTACCACGAATATCAATATTATTATGTTTTTTGTTTTTGTAAAGTATATTATAAGTTGAAACTGAATCATAAACTTTTTTTTGAGGTCAAGAAAAAATCAAGAAAGATAAATTAATCATTAAATTTTTTCTTCTATGACAAATTTCATAAATGAAGACAAAATAAACTAATAAATTCTTCTTTATTTCTAAACCCAAATTTACATAATTATTCTGATTTAATAAATATCATGAGAAAAAGCATAGTTCGCAACTTCTTTTGTGACAATTTTTGACCTAATCTTTAACCTTTCATTGATGAGTGAAAATACCACTAGAATTATTACAATCTGAAAGATTCCCTTTTCTTAAAAATGGAAAAAAATAGAAGTAGAATTCCATTCATCAGGGAAGTCACCATCCCAAATTTTATTAAATAATAAAAATAGGCATTTTGCCCAATTAGAAATAAAATAACTTCTCAATTATTATTATTTTGAGAGGAATTGTAACTCCCAAGAGTTGTTGAAAAATGCTATAAAAAAAGTTCTATTGGTATACCATCAGGACCAGATGTTTTTTATTATTTTTCATTGAAAGGAAACAGAAGAGAAAGAGAGAATTTCTGACATTGAAATTGGTTGATTAATGTCCTATGATTCCTGAGGAGAAGAAAAATTGTTTAGCATTACTTTTCATGTCTGCATGTCTCAGTACTATTTTAAAAATGATTAATATATAGATAGAAATTGAAAAATGAATTCAGGAATGAATTATTACAGACTTCTTGGAAACAAAAATGTAAAGAGAATTAAAAATTGAATTAAAATGAATAAGTCCATCACGTTTTTCAGAGTTCCAATCATTGATATTCCAGCTAATACAGAAATTAAACTATTGAATATTCGAAAAAAGAATTAACATAGAGAAGATTATCAGAGATAGGAATAGTGAATTAATAATAATACCTAGTTCTATTATAATTTATACTATTAAATGAGCGAACCTTTGAAGAAATCTCCCAATTTATTCTTTTAACAGACAAGTGTATTATAATCATATAAATAACCTTCATATAATCCGTATTATTATTATAGATAACTCTTAGGATGAAGTATTTTTCCATATTAATATTAATATAGTACTTTTTTTTTTTTTTTTAATAACAGTTCCATTAGTAATTTCTTTTACATTTTGATATTTTTTTATATTATAATCTACTTTCAGTCCACGATTCAAGGTCATGAATGAAAATTAAAACATTTTTTTCATTGTCAAAACAAAAAAAAAAAAAAAATATATCATTAACAATAATACTACTATTGATACAATTTATTCATTATTTATATTATACACTTCGTTACTACTATCAGAATCAATACTTAAATTTCTATATTATACATATCTGTGATAACAGTGCCTTCGTTACTATTTGATTTTGGACAATATTTGGAATATACAAAAAATTTTTTCATAAAGAAGTTAAAGTAAAGGGTAGACGAGATCCTTAGCAATGGAATTGGTAGTGTGTGTTGATGAACTTTTCAAAAATACAATCTAACTAAAAGTTCTTCATTTCCCAATTCCTCACTAAGAATTATCAAATTTATGGTGACCAAGACGTATATACCAATCTCAACTAACAACTTTTTTTTTTTTTTTTTTTTTTTGGTAACAAAAATTATTCATCTATGATAGTTTTCTTGTAATAAACTAATATCAGGAACTTCAATTTCTGAAGATTCCTTGTGTTAAGATTGATTATTACAATTTATGTAATATTTTGTAATATTTTAGAGATAAACATTGAATTACTTAATTTTTTAAAACCAAATTCAAAATTCTTGTGTTTAATTATTTTTTTTTTTTTAGACTAGCAAGAAAGAATACACTTCTAGTGCTTTATTAAATAGATTAATATATTTTTATGTATTACATATAATAAAAAAAAATAAGCTATATAATTAAAAGAAAACAAAAATAAGATATATGTAAAAGATTAAGTAAAATAAAAAATAATAAAAAATTAAAAAAAAAAAAAAAAAATAACAAATTTTAATTAATCATAGAAAATTTAATGTAATAGAGATTAAAAATAAGTTCAAAAGTTAAAAAAAAAAAAATTCGGTGTGTATACTATGTATAGTAATATGATCACCAGTTAAATCTAAAATAATAAAAACAAAGAAAGTAACAACTTTTAAAATAGATAATGTGGCATCCACTAAACTCACCCTTGAACCATAAAGAAAGATTATCAAAAGTTGAATTACTTACTAAGGGTTCTGTTTTTCGGAACTGTGCTGTTAGTAAATGTATGTTTTTGCTAAACCTCTCTATATAATGATTGATATAATCTTCAAAATCAGAAATAGAATCATAGGAAGAAAAAGAATTAAACTCTCTAATCTTCCTAATGACTTTTTTTTTTTTAACGGCAGCAAACTCGTTTCATCTTTATTAATTAAATATTTGAAAAAAAAAAAAAAATACATGTAATAAAAAGAAAAAAAAAAAAAAGATAAAAAAAAAAATAAACAAAATAAAAAAAAACACAAAATAAAATAAAATAATGGTATAATATATTCTAGTTTCATTTAATTAATATCTGTAAGACTTTACAAGGGCATTATTATACTGTAGTATAATTATTAATTTTGACTTCACAATGTTAATCATAATTTTAAGATACAAAATTATGATCTTCATTGGTTGCGCTAGCCCTGCTGGTCTGTCTTACTTTTTCTTCAGCATTGACGCTCTTGGTAGTAGTAGTACGATTCGATTTGAACCTATTGAACAAAGACCATTGCTGGCCAATAGCAATAGGTATAATCGATTGAAGAAGAGCCGCAGTAACCACCAAGAATGGAGTATCAGAATAAGCACCTGATTTCATCTGGCACTTAAATAGATCAAATGTGTCCTAATTTTTGTCCCTGTTGTAAAAGTAATAAATAATGAATAAGTCATTGGTTAATTGATTGTCCTTTTTTCAATCATATTCGTAGTAAAGTTAATGATAAAATTTTATTTTTATATAATGCTTTTAACCGTGGCAACCTAACAAATGATATTGTTAATAGTAATAATGATAATAGCAACAGTAATAATAGTAATAGTGTTAATAGTAATAGTAATAGTAGTTATAGTAATATTAGTAATAGGTATTTTTAGTAATGTTAGTAATAGTATTGAAAATAATGTGTATGTTGATTCTAGTGTGTGTGAAAAAGTGTTTAATTTCCATCTTGGAGGTCGAAGTATTAATAACAGTATAAGGGAATGGAAGGATCTATTATTTTTGCAGCTTTAGCAATTCTAGCATCTAATCTATATCCACTTCGTGCTCTCAATAGCCAATAGAAACCATATGAAAGATCAGGATATTCATAACAAAATTTTATAAATTTTGATGTTTCTTCGAATTTGTTTTTGTCATAAAACGCAGCTTTAATAGAATTGATTTTCATATCACTTTTCCAATAAAAATCCTTGATTTTATTATCGTTATTACCTCTTTTCTCTAGTTTACGTTTAAGAGTTCTACTTTCTTTTGTCCATGTATATTTTCTAGATTTTGGAATATTATAAACTAAATAGGAAATAATACAATTTGAATCTTTCCACTTATCAAAACATTTGACTTAAGACAAAGCACACTTAGCTGACAATGGAGGAATATTTAAATCTTTTGAAATAGAATATACATTAATAAAAGATTTGGCTTTTTGTAAACCTGCAATCCATCTTAATCCTTTATTAATTAATTTCTGAGTATTATTTGTTCTTGCTTTATTTGAACCAAGTAAAGGTGCAAAGTAAGAGACTTTACTAAGTACATAAGAGTTAATTATAATCTTCTTAAATAGAATAGGAATTTTGGAATTTGAAAGAAATTTACTAACAGAAAAGAGAGCTTTAGTAACTTTAGAGTTAAGTAATTTAATAATAGGGTTCAACGATAAGCTTTTATCAAATGGTATACCTAAATAGGTATAACATTTAGTTATTGGGATTGGTTGTCCAGCAAGATAAAAAGTAAGATCTCTTTTATTTTATTTAAAAAAGAGGTGTGTCTGGTCGAATCACCATCGTTGCACACTTGTTAATTCCAAAATTCATCATATTAAATTTAGCCCATTCATTTACCTTCTTAAGCATTTTTTTTAACTTAGTTCTTGACGGTGCGCATAGAACAATATCATCTGCATAGAGTCCACCACAACATCTAGATTCGCATAAATGAATTCCAAGTTCTGAAAAATCATTAAAAATGTCATTAATAAATAGATTGAAAAGAATTAGTGATAGTGGACAACCTTGTCTAACTTCTTTCATAATATTAAAAGATTCCGAATATTGATCATCAATTTTAACACTGGCTTTGGAAGTCATATATAGATTTTTTATAAATTGATAACATTTACCTCTAATACCTAAAGCATCTAATTTATATAAAATATTACCTATTGGAACAGAATCATAGGCCTTTTTTAAAATCTAGAAAAGCAAGGTAAGTTTCTTTATTATCATTTTTACGCCTTTGACAAATTTCTCGAATTGAAATAAATAAACTAACATATTCTTCTTTATTACGAAATCCAAATTGCTCTGGCCTAATAAAATTATTTTTAAGTCCATATTCCGAAATTCTTTTGGAGACTATTTTCGAAATGAGTTTTTTACCATTGTTAATCAGAGAGATACCTCAATAATTGTCACAATCAAATAGATCATCTCCTTTTTTAGGAATAGTCTTCCTAATGAATAAAACATAGAGATCATCGATGAAATTTAAATTATTAAATATATGAACTTTCACATTTTCTACTATTATTATTTTTATTATTCTTTTCATTATAAAAAAAAAAAAAAAAAAAAAAAAAAAACTATCCATCTTTTTAATATCAATCAAATTTTATTTTTTTATAAATTTATTTATTTATTCATTTATTATTATTTTTTTTATTATTTTTTTTAGCATATACTTTTTTTTTTGTCTTTTTTTTTTTTTTTTTTTTTTTTTTTTTTTTTTTCAGAAAAAAAAAAAATATATTTTATTATTACTTTTATAATTTTATTTTATTTTATATGCTTTATTATTATTTTTAACCTTTTTTCAAAATATAAATATCAATAATAAAATTACATAATTAAAATAATGAATTGATTTATTTTAAATATAAAAAAAATTTAAGTATTGTAATATATATGAAATTGAAAATTTGTTATTATATATTCTTTATTTATAATGGATTTTATTTAAAAAAATAAAATTATTATTTAAATATAAAGAAAAAAAAAAGTTATTTATTATTTTAGTATAAATAAATTTAATAATGTCCACTTATTTATTATTATTTTTTAATAATGTTAAGGAAAAAAATTATTATTTATATTTAAGCAAATGGATTAGATAACTCTTCTAAAATAACTGCATATTGTTTTATATCTAAAATTGTAACAACGACAGCACCAATATTTAATAAAAGCAAAACACCTAATATAATAATATACATTGGAAGATTCTTATCAATTACATTTTTAATTTGCTCAGCGCAACTACCTTCAGCAGGAATCATTCTCTTTCTTAAATGTGCTGTACCATAAGAAATTGGAGTGATGTCAAATGATTCATTGAAGTATCTCTTTCTTAAAGAATCATTAATACAATCTCCGGATTTACCAACATCATCTTCGGAATCATAATAACCACAGCATGTTAATTTTTCTTGAATTGTACTCTTCACTACATCATCAAATTCATCCTTCCAACGGGTATTCATAATATCAACTGTATTAACTTTAATATTAACTAATTCAATGGTGAAATATGTCAAGTAAAGACAAGATACAAATAAGAATGATAAATATGTGACTAATAAGTTATTCCATTTTCTAACAAAGGCATAAACTCCAGTTATTACAGCTAAAAATAGAAAACCACAATAGAATAAGTATCCTTGTGCCATTCCTGGAGTTACATCTCTTATTTCACTAGAAGATAAACCATTTTTGGTTATACAAATAATACCAATAATAGCCATTACTGCTGTCAATATTATAGTTATAATAATAGATATATAAAATTTTACTGGTGAAATATTCTTTAACTTGGCATAAGTTTCTAATCTATTCTTACTTGGATCATTTATAATTGATGTTTTTGATGCATTTTCATCAATTTTATATGGGTTATGGAAAGGTGAATGAATAAGATTAGTACTACTATTGGCTATTGAATTACTACTAGTATTGTATTGCTTATTGTAAGAATTATCTCTTACATAAGCATGTTCCATTTGAGAATTATTTCCATATTGATCTCTTCTTGAAGTGTTTGATCTATAATTTTCACTTCTTGGATCATCTCTTCTTCTTTGTGAAGGGCTTCTTCCATCTTGTTGTCTTTGTGATGGACTTCTTGGAGCTCTATTTCTTTGTTCACGTTCACGATCTCCACTTCTTTGAGTATGTCTTTCCCCTCTATCTCTCATACCAGATGGAGAAGGATTATAATTTCCATAATTATTTCTATCCATTATTTAATCTTTTTTTTCCAAAATATTTTTTTTTAAAAAAAATAAGATTGATTATGTTTTTGATTAAATATATATAATTTTAAATATTCACTAAAGTTTTTAAAATCTATAATATTTATTTTAAATAATAGATTTATTAAAGAATATAAAATAAATAGTATTTCTATATATTTAAAAAAATAAATAAATATTAAAAATAATAAAAAAAATAAATAAATAAAAATATTAATATTTAATTATATATACATTATATATATATATTATTTTTACTTTCTAAATAAAATATATATATTATTCCATTAATAATTAAAATATTTATTGTGAATACATACTTTTTTTTTTAATGATAGATTGATAAACAAAAATATTTTTCCCTGCTACTAAAGAACAAAAATATATAATTATATTTATGTATAATATATATTAATTATATTTTTATTTATTTATTTCTTCGTTTGTTTTTTTTTTGTTTTGTTTTTGTTTTTGTTTTTACTACTATTATTTTGGGCTATTGTTTTTCTTTTTTTTTTTTTTTTTTAAACTTTTTTTATTTCTTTTTTTATTAATTATTACTTTATTACTGTTTTACTTTGTTATTTTTTTTTTCTTTTTTTTTTTTTTTTTTTTCTTAATTCTTTTATACTTTCTATTTTTAATGTTTGTTTTTCTTTTATTATTTTATTTTAAAATATTTATTTTCAAATTATTTTATTTAAATAAATTATTTTAATAAAAAGTATAAAAAAAGATTTAAAAAAAAAAATAATAAAATAAATCAATATAAATCAATCTTATTATAAGTAATAATTTAATATTTATATGTGTAAATCAAAAAAAAAGAAAAAAAAAAATTAAGAAAAAAATTATTATATATATACTTTTAAAAAAATATATTTATAATTTATAATAATTAAACTTAATATATATTAAAACATATAAAAAATAGAAAAAGCTTTAAAACAATTTTATAATTGATTTAATTTTTTTTTTTTTTTTTTCTTATTTATTATGATTAAAAATATTATTTATATATTATTTTTATATATTATTTATTTTAATTGTTTAATAAAAAAAAAAATAATCTATCTAATTATTATATATTACTCGGCATATATTAAATTTTTTACACAAGGAATAATATATTATAAATGTTATATATGGTCTAATTGATAATTCTATTATAAAATATATTTAATTATTTAAAGTAATATAGTTAATAGTAATTTAATGCAAATACTTAATATATTGATAATATATTAAATTTACTATGAAAAATATATCAACAATTATTGTAATACTAATCTCATATATATTAAACTATATTATCATATATATATTTAATATATGTACTAAGAATTATATTGATATAATATAATAAAATAAGAATTTTCTTGTTTTATTCAATCAATAAATATAATTATTTAATATATTAGTACATAAATATAAATATATTAAATATATTAAAATATACACTTCCATATAATTAATATAATATTTATTAATAAAAATTATTAAAAAAAAAATTGCAAATATATGATATTTACTATATTTTATAAATCTGATTATTTAAGGTCAAAAAAAATAAACTATAAAATTAATATAAAAATCTTCATTTAATAATATATGTTGTATTATATTAATATAAATTAATTATATTAAATATTTTCAAACTTTAATTATATTAAACAATATATTTCAGTAATACTATTATTTATTATATATATATTAATTAAAGTGTTTAAAAAAAATTTTTTTTAAATATATATAGGATAATATATAATATATTATAATACAAGTTAATTATATATTTTCGCTGCTTATAATATATATAAGTATATATGACACATTCAAGGATTAAAGTCTTTTCTATATCAAAGTATATATAATATATTAAAATTTTTTTTAATTCTTTAAGCTTTTTGTTTTTCTGTTTATAAAATATTAATAAATAAGGTTTATTTCTAATATTTATATTCATATATTGTAATGTATTACTAATATATAAGCAGCAATAAAACAATTAAATAATCAAATAAAATGGCTTGACTAGATATCAGTAACAAATAAAAGAAAAGTATATAAAAATAATAATTTTTAATAATAAATAAATAAATATTAAATAAATAAATAAATATTAAATATATATATATAAGTGAATAAATATTAAATAAATAAATAATTTACATAAATAATAATATCATTAATAACAATTAATTAATTCATGATTATAAAAAATAATTTGAAAGAAACAAAAAAAAAATATTAATAATTAACGTTTATTATGATTTAATAATATTGTTTTATAATAATAAATATAAACACGAAAATATTACTATGGGATGAAGTTTCGCTTGATGTTGATCATTTTATAATTTTTAAATAAATAAATAAATAAATAAATACATTTATAAATATAATCAATAATAATATTTAAAGTTTTTTTTTTGTGTGTGTTTATATAAATATTATTTTTATTTAATTAAATATGAGAAAGTGTCTTTTATTTTAATCATTAACTATTTGATTAAATAAAAAAAAATGATAATAATAAATAAAAGTAATAATAAATATTACAGTCAATAATAATAATAAATAATAAATAATTATAAGCAATAAATAATAATAATGAATAATTAAAAATACTTTATTAATAATATTATTATTAATAAATAATAAATAATTAGAATTAATAATAATATATATTTTTTTATATTTTTTAAATAAAATTAATAAATAATAAATAATAAATAATAAATAAATAATAAATATAATAATATCAATTAAAGATATAATTATTTTTTTCATGATAATTATACTTAACGTAAATATAGTTTTTGATTATTGATATAGTAATCATACACCCATATTACTATATGAGGAAGACCAAAGTCTTCAGTCTATAAAAAAAAAATTATTGATATAGTAAAATTTATATCATTTATTTTAATTAGCTAAAAATATTTATATTAATAAGTATAGTTTTATAATAAAAACATAAATAAAAATAGTTCAGTACTGTTCCTTTATTTCAATGATATCCATTTATTATAATTTTATTAGTATATTCATTTCAAAATATAAAACCAAACGGCAATAATATATAATAAAATGACCTGAACAATATTAATAAAAAAATTTTTTTTTTGACAATTTGAATAATTGGTTAAATTTTTTTTAAAAAAAATTTTTAAATTATCATTTCTCGGAGATAAATTAAATTTAATATAAAAATAAAAATAAAAAAATTCTTTAATAGAACAATAGGGTTAAAGATTTTATAACTATATATAGATATATATATGGAATTTTATTTAAAAAAAGGTTGGTTGAATTAAATAACAACCAAATAAACCCCAGAAATAATTAATATTATTATGTAATTATATTTGAATGTATTAATTATTATCTTAAGTTTTAATGAAATTTAGTGAACTATTTATTTTTTATTATAGTTTAAAATTTTATTTTCCTTTTTAAAAATTATATATCATTTTTAACTTAAAAATATATTAATAACTAAGAAAAAAAATTATAGCAATAGTGGAAAAATAGCTTATTTTAATAGTTATTGAATTCATGCTTACAATATTTGTTATTTTCTTTTGTTTTTCAAAATAAGGAATATTTACATGAGAAATGATTTCTAATGTAATAATTTAAATACATATTTATTATTTATTATTTAATATTTATTTATTGTTTATTTATTATTTATTATTTATTTATTATTTAATATTTATTTATTGTTTATTATTTATTATTTATTATTTATTATTTATTATTTATTATTTATTATTTATTATTTATTATTTATTATTTATTATTTATTATTTATTATTTATTTATTTATTATATATTATTTATTATTTATTATTTATTATTTATTATTTATTATTTATTATTTATTATTTATTATTTATTTATTAAATATTATATATTATTTATTATATATTATTTATTATTTATTATTTATTATTTATTATTTATTATTATTTATTTATTATTATTTATTTATTATTATTTATTTATTATTATTATTATTTATTTATTATTATTACTTATTTATTATTATTATTATTTATTTATTATTATTACTTATTTATTATAATTTAATTATTGATGTTTTTAATTCTAATCCTTTTAACAATTAAAGTATAAAATTTATATTTAATTATTTTTTTAACTTTTTATATATTAATTGAATAAATTTATATGGTAGTAGTTTAATTTAATATGTTACTGATTTATTCTGGAATTAATTAAAAAAAAAAAAAAAACATGGTATTTTAATACAAATTAAGTTTTTATATTTTTATTTTAACATAATTATTTTATAATTATATTAAATTATAAAAAAATTATAATATTATAAAATAAATAATACTAATATTTTATTAAATATTATTTTTTTTCTCAATTTCATAAAATTTTTCATAAAGGAATTAATAAATTAATTTAATATAACAAATATATTAAATTATAATCAATATATATACTAATAAAATAAAAAAGAACCGCATTTTAAATAACTATAATTATACTTTATTTATTTTTTTCATAATTCATATTTAATAATTGACTTCAAAATGAATCTCCATATTTCAATAGGACGGGTGACAACATTTATTATAATTTTATAAAGTTTTGTCATCATTTTAATGATAACTCTTCTTCTAATTTTTTTTACACTTTCTTTTTACTTTCATAATTTCAGGTCTCTATTATAAAAATTGACCATGACTGTCAACCTATTTAAGTAGTAGATTTATTGGTATAATAATGTAACTTAATAAAGAAGTTATCTAATAAAATTTATACTCATTTTAATTTAATTTATTATTATTTGATAAACTTTGATAATATAATAATAAATGGGAAAATTAATTTTCAGTATCCTCAAATAAAAAAATATATATACAAAAAATTTGTATAAATATTTATTTTTTTTTTAAAAAAAAAATAAATACAAAAAAAGTAAAGTAATAGTAAAAAAAAAATAATGATAAATAAATTGTTTTTTATTATAAAAATTAATAATATTATAAATATTTATCATTATTTTTATTTTTAACTAAATAAGAAAATAATATTATAGAATTATATCTTAATTAAAAGTTTATATATATATCTATGTATCATTTAATTAAATAAACAATAATATAATTTATGTGAATAAAAAATTTGAACAAATTAAATTAAAAAAAGAAAAGAAATTTTTGAATTTTATTAATGGTAGTTTTATTTAGTTAAGTCAACAAATATATAAAAAAAGTGAGATAAAAATAAAAAAAAAAATTATTACATTCTTAAATTTTATTAATTAATCATTAAACTTTATTTTTTTTTTTTTTAATTAATTAACAAGAATGAATAATAGTTGTTAATTGAATCATAACAAGAAAATAAAAAAAAATTATAAAAAAATTATTTGATTAATAAAATTTAATATTATATACATATAAATTATATATGTCATTATAATCATAATCAAAATATTCATAATCATAGCCATTATCATAATATTAATAAAAGTAGTAAAAATAATAATTAATCATAATAAATAATAAATAATAATTAATAATTAATAAGTATTTATGAATTAATGAAATAATTATTACGAAATTCCAAAAATAATATGTAATATCATTATTTAAAATATTACAAAGTATTTTATTTCTTAAAGATAGAATTAAATATTTTAAATATTCTATTCATTAGAGATATATAATTTATTTTAGCCAAGAATTGATTTATTGAATATTCTGTATATGTTATTTAATAAAAAAAAAAAAAAAAAAAAAAATACAAATAAATAAAATATAGGAAAATATGAAAAGAAAAACTTATGATAAATAAATTGAATTTTTGATGTCATATTATTATTATTATACTTATTATAATTTACTATTAGTTATAATTTAATGAATAAAAAAAGGATATTATAACATTAATTAAAATATATATATATTAAGAATTTTTTATTTTTTTATATATTTATATATATTTATATATTTATTAACTATATAATAAAATCACAATAATCATAATTTGTTTTAGTCTATGTAACAAAATCTATATAAATATATGAAAGCTATTTTTAATTCATATAATTGATGGACATTCCGTAATTAATATAGTTGCTGAGCTATAACTCTTTATTATATTTTTTATAGTCTTAAAGAAATAGTGGTATAATATTATGAATTTTCTTATTTAAATATTTAAAATTAAAAAAGTATTATCAATTAATACTATTTTATTCATATTTTTTATTTGTTATTATATAATATTTAAATATTGTATACATTTGTATACGTTCACTATTATTCAATAAAAATATTTATTTAGACTATTTATTTTTTATAAAAATTTTTTTGGAATTTTGTTTAAATATTATGATTTTTCTTTAAAAATTTAATTAATATAATACTTTATTTAATATAATATTAATAAATAACTTTGAGAAAATTCTAATAATTATAAAAAATACCTACTTATAGGATGGTGTCTTTAAATTATATTTAATTACAATTGTAATACTATTTCATTTAAATTAAATATCTAATCAATTTAAATTTATATATTGTTTTTTTTAAAAATTCTATGAAAATAAAAAAAAAAAAAACTATTTTTCTTAATCTCAATGTAAAAAGAAAGTGATATTTAATTTATAAATAAACTATTAATAAAATGATAAAATAAGCAATTTTATATAATATTTTCTTTATTTATTAAATATTTATATATAAGTATATATAATTAAAAAATATATATTTTTTTATGTTTATTAAAATTCAAAATGACATATAATTAAGAATAAAAAAATTTTTTTTTTTAAAAAAAAAAAAAATTAATTTAATCTGTATGTCATTATTTTTAAACTTATTTTAAATTATTTTGAAATGATGAATAATGTATCTTTTCATTTAATTGGTTGTTGAGTAACTTTTTTATTATTTTAAAATAGTAATAATGATTCATTGTTTTAATTTATGAATTGTACTATTGGTTTTTTTTAACACATCATCCAATGAGAATGAAGGATTAAATATAATTTATACTTCTTTTAATCCTTATTAGGAAATTTGAAGGTATTTAAAAGCATGACAAAAAATTAAAAAAAAAAAAATATATATATATATATATTGATAGTTTTGAATAATTATTTAAGTAAAATAATAAATAATAATAATAAAGTAATAATTATAAAATAAAGTAATAATAAAAATAACAAATAATAATAATAATATTTAATAATAAATATAATAATAATATTTAATAGCAAATAATAATAATAATATTTAATAGCAAATAATAATAATAGTAAAATAATAATAATAATAATTAAAAATATGTTAAACTTTAGCAATTTTATTTTTATAATTAATTTTTATTTTATACTTTTTTTTTTTTTTAATTTACAAAAAGTTCATTTTTAATATAACCTTTTGATACATTTGCTATTCAAGGATATTATGTTTTATTTTTAATATTGAAGGATTTATATATATATTAAATAAATAATAATTAGAGGAAAAGGATGTTTAACTATAAAAATAAATATTAATATTTATAATTTGTATTTTTTTTTTTTTTTCATTTTTGTTTAAATTAAGTCATAATTTTATCTTAAGCATGATTATGATAATGATAATGAGGTTATTTAAGACAAATTTTATTTTTAAAATTAAAAAAAAAAAAAAAGAGTAATAATAATAATAATAAATTAATGTTTAATGTTTTAAATAAACTCTCAAAGAATTAAACATTTTTATTTTGATATTTGTTCCTATCCAAAAAAATAAAATAATATATCTATGATAA